>JADLIF010001249.1:0-16689 GCA_016648015.1 Steinernema khuongi
CCGCTTGGTGCCTAGAAGAAGGAAAAGCATTTAATTGTCAATATGCAATAAATTCTGAGACAAACAAAGCTTCTTCGTTTCGATAGGGTTCAACTGCCGTGCACGATGCACGATGCTACAACGTGTAACACGCTGCACGTTCGTTAATGCTATACGACCACTGATCATCGCTGAAGCGAAATCGTAACCTGACGTGATTGTATAGAGGAGGTCTTCAAGTGCTCGGAAAGCAAGCGGCAGATGGAAGGTTATGGTGTGTGGAAATTACGGCATCGGAAAAGGCGTAAGGAACGGAGTCCATGGTGTAATGCGGATGTACTGAATCGGATGTCAGGGGCGAACAAAGTTCCTGGGACGTCAAAAGGACGTGAAAACGGATGGTTAACTCTTGAGCGGACGCAATCATAGATTGAAGGATATATATGCTTCGTGTCACGCATTATTTACACATCGTTTAAAAAGAAAACACCTTACTGAGAAGAAGGCTGTGTTTCCTCCTCGGCGTATGACCCTTTCTTCTCTGACATTTCTGATGCCGTTTGCGTCCTCTGCTCCCTTTTCTTCAAAGGATTCTTGATGGAGGACCCCTTCTGCCTGCTTTCACTTCTAGAAATGAACAAATTCCTTGGGGATAGGTCAGAAGAGACCGCTCACCTCCTTAAGGACGTCTTCGGCGACTCCTTGTTCCATTCGGAAGTTGTCGGTGCGTGCAACGTCTCCGCGACCTCCGGATCGGTGGGGAAGGCCGTCTAAACAGAAGCAAGTAAGCTACTGGTATTCCAGAAAACTGCTTACGTTCAGGGCGACGAGGATGCGTTCGCCGCTTGAGCCCGCGCTCTGGCTGTTGCTGACGAGGTTGTTCAAGTAGCACTCGGCACCCTCGACGATCTCCCGCTGCCACTTGTCATTGTGAACGTGAATCAGCACCTCAACGATGCTTTCGAGGCGCATCTAAACAAGGTAAGGGGATATAATTGGTAATTGGGCATGATTATCTTTCCCTTGGAAAGGTGAACCAAATTCGCCTCCTTACAAAAGAACGAGGGTTATCAATTCCCATAAGACTTCGAGATCGTATTTGACAAAGGCTCACCTTTAGGAACACCGATTCCGTCGAGAACCACAGGTCGTACGGGGAAATACAACCAATGTCCGATGTGTGCGCATTCATCCCGTCCCTGGCGTACCTCTCGAAGAGCGCGTCGACGATTCCAGCGCCGAAGACCTCTTTCCCATTCAGATTGTGCGTGAAGCTGCCGTAAGTCGCTTGGCCTGACCATAAGACGAAAACCGATCTGTAAAACCGTATTAGCCTTCGGTAGTAGTTAATAAGCAGAAAAAGGCTGCTCAAGATGCTTAAGAACTTTGCTTCCACCATCACTCACCTCACTTTGTCACCCCTCGAAACCACCTTGACGCTCTCGCTGCCCGTCTTGTACATCCTCGAGCTGTTCAGCAGCTTCATCATCGCGTGTAGGTTCATGGAGAGGTGTGTGAATGCGGGACAGGTCTTCATCAGGAACTGAATCATCTCCAGCTGCTCGTTCGTCGTCAGCGGGATGTGAGGATTTACGGGAGCCCGGAGCCAGTCGAGCGCCGCCTGGTCACGATGGAGTCCCGCGCGCTGGTTGATCCACGACGCGTCCGTGTCATCCTGGATCTCGCCAACGATCTCCTCGATGATGTCCTCAAGGGTGATGAGTCCGACGAGCACGTAGCTCTTCTGTTCGTAGCGCACCACCATGGCCAGGTGCTGGCGCCCTTTGATCATTTCGCTCATGAGAGGGCGCGCGCGCATCTCCTCGGTGACGAAGCGAATCTAAAAAGATTTTGATTGTATAGGAACCGAGAGTTGAGAGGATTCGTATATGCTCCCTGAGGCACCTGCTCTTTTACATAATTTTTCTCTGACCGTCTGCGCCTTCTTGCACCGCTGGTCTTACTAATCTTCTTTGCTTTTCGACTTCAGCAGTACGTACCTGTCTTCCATAGTTCATTTTATCGCAGATCTCGACGATCTTCTGCTTCTTGTCGGGCTGCGCGAACACGAGGTCCTTGACGTTCAGAATGGCGATCACCTTCCCTCTGTTGTGCCCTTCGTAGACGGGAATGCGCGTGTAGCCCTTCTCCATGATCTGGATCATCCGCTGAAAGAGACATTGCTTAGGGTAAGGAAGCGTGTCAGCTGGCAAGCATTGTTTCAAAAACAAGGCTAAAGTGAAAACTAAATCCCGGCGTTCAACTTACATGTCTATCCAGAACGTCGTTTGTAGAGAGTAGGAACGCGTCGTTGATTGGAGTCATCACCGTACCTACCGTAATCATCGGCAAGTTGAACGCCCGTTGGATGATATCTAAGACACCCATATAGCCTAGCCATCCCATCAACGCTCACCTCCGGGAAGGCAATTCCCACTGGTGTCCGCCTGTAATTTGATCATCGCGGAGATCCGTCCGCGATCGTACACCTCGAGACCATGTGTTCCCAGTGTCCAGTCGAGCACCTTGGAGATGGGGAAGGTGAATGGCGCAAAGAGGCCCATGAAGAACATGGTGACGAATCGGGTCTTCGACGCGACGCAGAGGCCTCTTCGGTTGCAAATGGTTTGAGGAATGATCTCCGCGAAGATGACGGTGAAGAAGACGGGCAGAGTTGACGTCGCGATGAAGATTGTCCGGCCACTGTGCTGGAAATCGGAGGTTAATCGAGTTTTATATCCGGTCCAAACTCACCCCAGCCCACATCATGTCCATGAAGATGGTGCAGGCGATGTTGGCAACGGCGTTCCCGGTGGCGAAGGTGCAGATGAGCCAGTTGGCCCTTCTCCTCAGAGGAATGATCTCCCGCGCTGATGCGCTCTCCAGCGGGTCGCCACTCTGCTCGATCAAGGTGAGTTCGTTCATGGTGACGCACATGAAGGCCAGGTTCAGTCCCGAGAAGAGCGCGCTGAGCAGGGTGAGTGCCAGGTAGAGTAAGACGAGTGCGTAGAGAGGAACGTACCGCTCGCTTGCCACATCACGGCTCCTCACCTGGAGCGTCTGAAAGGGAGAAGTCACTAGTCAATCCCCAAAGGAGCTTACCGGAGGGCTGAGTCCATGGGTGACGTTCCCACTGGCGCAAAGGCGGTAGTTCGCCTCGGAGTTCTCGGGCAATCCAGTCTCCGTGCTCACGACTCGCGCGTAGCTGTCCGAGTAGTCGTCCAGCGTCTTCAAGGAGACTATCGTCTTCCCGAGGACCTTGGCGTCCTAAACACTACTCTTCATATAATCATGAAATCATCAGCGCAAACGAAACCTCGCATCTATCGGCTGTCGTCATCCAGAAGTGGTCGACCATGTCGAGATTCTCGCCGAAGACCGTAAATTCCATAGGTTTCCGGGACTGGACGGTGACGGTGTCCAAGGCGAAGTCGGGACGCGCCCCAGAAAGCACAACTTCCTGTGCATGGCTCCTAAAACGCGGAGAGTCCGTAGTTGGGAGTACGGTAGATACTTACAGGCGAAAAGGAGGAAACACGATGATCCGAATGACGAGGAAGAAGGTGAGGAAGAATTTGATTTGAGTCCGACCAGCCGGCTCCATTCTTCGAATTGTGCTGAAATGGACGCTGCAGGCTGCTCCGTGCCAGGACACTCTTCAGACTTTCGGCTCGTCTTGGAAAGCGAGCCCCGAGCCGACTCCCTGAATACTTCAAAACAATTCGGCCGGATTTTATGAGAAATCGAGCTGGTTTGAGGCTCGGAGGTCGTTTGGGGACAAAATCCCTTCAGAAATCGAACATATTTGGTAATTTCTGTCCAGAAACGTCGTCTCTCCGATCGGAAGAGGGCGATTTCATGCATGAGTGCCTTCGTGGAAATGCAACAAAGACCACTGCGGGACACGTGAAATACACTTCCGTGTCTCCTGGAAACGACCATAACCGAGGTCCCATGGCAACTGTTCCCGATGTCCGTCCAATCCCGCATTCTCGTGTGGCACATCTCATTCAGAAGTCCAACATGTGCTTACATCATTCGGCCTTGTTCATATATCTGCTTCTGAAAGAGGTTAGTTATCTAGTGAAAGTCTGAATCTCATTGTTATTTTAGAGCTCGTGCCTGGTTCGATACACATACCTCGGCGCTAGGTACGTTGGCCAGTTCGCACCCGAGGAGTCGGTAGGGAGTGTGGACGACTGCTCCTTGATGGCATTCAATGAGAAGAGGATTGGCTACCGTATCCGGACGAAAGGCGAGGACATGACCTGCTCCCTCCTCACTGACTTCAGCCGATTTGAAGTAGCTGAGGGCTTAGAAACCTCAGAAGTACATGACTACATCTTGGCCACCAACGTTGACGATAAAATGTGCTCGACTAACGCGACCCGCAATGGTATCCCTCTTGAGAAAGACAGCACTACGTTATGCTTCCAGTGACCGATTTCTTGTCAAAGCCATGTGATCCGGAAATAGGTGACTGTGCCTACCTGGAGAAGATCGTAAGAAGACGAGTAACCGCGCCACCAGTTCACTTCTTTCAGGCCGACTATTGCCGCTTCGTGGGATCAGACATTGCCAGCTGCGTTTGTAAGATTTTTTTGTGGATATGGTCGCCCTACGTTTACTGATTACAGCTCCGAAGCTAACTTTCCTGGATCTTGAATGCCCTTCCGGAGAGGAAAGGGTTGATGTGAAGAAGGGAAAGCGTCTCTGCTGTCCAGTGGGGGAGAAGCTCGTGGAAGAAAGGGACGGAAAGGCCCTCTGCTGTCCACAGAAGAAGGAGCTTAGGGACGTCGTGGGAGAAAAGCCCGTCTGCTGCACCCCAGGGGAAGACCACCAGAAGGGGACGACTCTCTGTTGTCCTCGTGGAGAGAGTTACTCGAACCTTGGCAACACCGAACGCTGCTGTCCAGATGGAAGAACGCTCTCCAAGTCATCCAATGGGACATTCGGTTGCTGCCCGAAAGGAGAGCATTTCGAGAAAAAAGAAGGCGGCAAGGACTATTGCTGCTTGGATGGAGAACACTTGGAGCTGGTGAAGGACGGAGAAGCCGTTTGTTGCACGGATGGATTCGTTCTGAAAGGATTCTACAAAGGAGAGAAGAAATGTTGCAAGGCTGACAGCACTTATAACGAGGATCACGGGTGGTGCTGCACACCCGGGTACGTGTCGTCAAGGGCAGTGGATGGGCATATGACCTGCTGTGAACCAGGTTACAATGCGTTCTTTAGCGCATCACACAAAGAATATAGGTGTTGTTCACCAAATAGTACGATAGACCTGAGTACCAATAGTTGTATATCATAATGTTGCAAGCCGTCTTTCGCTTATTTAATCTAAATAAATGATGACCGGTTGCTTTTCACATTGGTTCCCTTCCTTTCGAGTGGATATCAAACGCAAGCCTGTAAAGCCTATCAATCTGTTGGGCTCTTGAATGTCTATTTTAATGGAGAAACATACATATAAATACACGTACAAGCTTGGAAGCACCGAACGCTGCTGCCCAGATAGAAGAACGCTCTACAACTCGGTAAATTCAGTTGCTGCCTGAAAGGAGAACATTTCGAGAAAAGAGAAGGAGGCGTGGACTATTGCTCCTTGGATGGACAACACTTGGAACTGGCGAAGGACAGAGAAGCCCTTTGTTGTGGGGACGGATACGTCCTGATAGGATTCTACAAAGGCGAGAAGATGTGTTGCACCACTGAGCGCATTCTTCACGAGGACGGAACAGGTTGTCCAAGCAGTTGAAGTAGTTAAAGTGGCTGAGATTTTGAACTTTGATTTGCTGAACTTATATATCCAGTTGTGTATCAAGGGTGCTCTCGGATGCTCTCCAGAAAGGTGCTCAAGGAAGTTCTTTATATGCAAGACCGCTCAAAGTGACAAGACCGCCATAGGACAACTCCGGACCCTTTCCCACAAAATACTCTTTGCGACTGTTTCAAGCTGCATTACTTTATTCAAAAGCAAAAAAAATCAGAAGCACAAGAGTTAAGCATATCAATGCCAGAGAAGCGGACGACTTCAACGGCCATACTGCGGGAAGGGCTGGGGGAAGGGGAAGAACTGCGGGCGGATCGGGGCGAGGCGGGGGGCACAGCACATGCACTTGATGTTGCTATCGTAGCGAGGGCCTCTCGAGAATCCACGATGGCGTCCGATGCTGCGCTTGACACGGTCCTTGCGCTGGAAGAATGAAATACGTCAGTGATAGGGGAGACGGTGGCTTACGTATCCTTCAAACGGGTGACCGGGGAAGACTTCGTCCTCAGCGTCGAGTTCGGACTGGTCCACGAGGATTCCGGTGATCTTCTCCTGAAAGTGAGAGCGGATAAGTATAGTGCAGCTGGAAGTAGAAGTAGGGCGGAGTACCACGTTAGTGAGTTAAAATGTAACTTGCCTTCTTGACGGGGAACGCGAGGATTGCGAGGCGACAGCAGCTGGTGCAGGAGTTCTCATCGAGGGTCGCGACGTCCGCACACTGGACTCGGGTCTTTTGCGGCTTCTGGGGAAGTGGCGGGAACTGGAACTGTCCATACGAGGAGCTGGGGGCCTGGTTGTCGACGCCCACGTTGACGAGGATAACGGCTTCAAAGTCGCAGATGTCCTCTAAATGCTTAATCAAGCGCGTGTTCTCCGGAACAGGGACATACGTTGAGGGACGGGCCGGGGGAAGAAGCCTGGGAACGGTGGGAACGGCCGATAGGGGAATGCAGGGAACTGAAAGGAGTGTGTGAACTTTTTGGGAGCGGGCCAATCCTTACCTGAGCGGCGACGGCCGCGGCCAAGGTCAGCACGAAGAAGACGATCTTCATGACGAAGAGCTCGATGATGATTAGCTGTGGAGGGCTACTGTTTTATAGAATTGGTTTTATGAATGAGGGTGGAGCCGCATAGGGAAGGAGGTTTCCCTCTGACTCAGAGGTCTTGCGCCTCAGAGGATGGAATGCTACCGTAAGACGTGAGTTTTGCAACTCAGAAGTCTCTCTGCAAGCACCGTAAATCCTTGGGAAAGAACGATAAGGATAAGGTTAACCAAATAGGGTAATCCCTGATAAAACAAGTGTGCCAAAATTTCGTTTCACGGTACCTAAGCTCTTATCCGGTGATGGGAACCGGGCCTGGCCGGTGTCGGCCCCGGCCCCGGCCCGGTTTTTTGGCCCGGTTCCCATCACTGCTCTTACCACGGAGTAGCTATTCCACTCGGAATCCGGTTGTTGTTGTCCTTGCTCTAGGTAGACCAAATGTACTCTTGCTGAGGCGAACTCTGGGGAGTTCTTTTGCCTCCAGATGGGAACAAAAGTGAGTTCAAAAGCGGCACTTAACAAGATCTTCTTCTATTCTCCGTGCAACGTTAATAGGTCATCCTTACATGCTCAAATTCTATCTTTGTGTGATAATAGCAGCTTTTAGAACCGGAAACGATCAAAATCCTTGTTCTCATGTTGTGACTCATTTCGTGGTTTCGTCCGAAGTGATTTCGCCTTCAAGAATGTAGTAGTTTCCGGCGATGTCTCGGACATTTAGTCCTTGCTGCGGTGAGGAGATTCCACAGACGATGGTGACTCTTTCGAAACGTTCTTGCGTCGGACGGTAACCTTTGGGTTGTGAAATACCAACATTACTCAGAAGGCACACTTTAGTTGAGAGCTATGTCGGTGGAGGTACTTCCTAGGCTCACCGAGGTCTATCGAACGCACTTATCGCATGGTCATTGGAATGACCCACGCTTACCTAACCCCGACCTGAGAAGCCCAAGGTAGCGTTTTCCCTCGAGGTTTTCGGTTTCTATCGAATGACCTATTAGTGAGCCCCGAAAGCAATGTGTTCGATCGTAACGGTCATCGATTTATCTGAAAGAACACCAAGCCCGGAGTTTAGTACGAATGACATCTCAATGAGCCAAGGCAGTATCTATAGAGAAATCACTCATAACTCTGTTTCTTCCTGAGGCATACACATTGTGAATCACTTCGTCGACGTGCACATACAAGACACATTATATGCTTTGCAAGGACGAGCTTAACGGCTTTGATGGCCATAGCAACTCAACTGGCCAACGCCACAGGAACATTTACTCTTTGCTGTAGTGAGAATATTCCATTGACAATGGTGACTCTACTCCCGACGGTATCCTTTACTTTGTGGTAAAATATCAGCATTACTCAGAAGCCACACTTTAGCTGAGAGCTGAGGAACTTCCTAAGCTCATCAAAATCTATCGAATGCGCTATTGCATGACCACTAGAATGACCTACACTTATCTAGCCCTGACCTGAGCAGCCCAAGGTTGCCATCGTCTTCCCTCGAGTCATTAGCTTTTTGAGTCATCAGTCAGCCCGTCGAAAGCAACGGAATGCTTTAAGTAACGGTCATCGATTTATCTAAAATAACACCAAGCCCAGGATATATGAAGGACAAAGCAGTATCTATGAAGTAATCACTCATAACTCTGCTTCTTCCTAAGGCATTATGAATCTCTTCATCTACGTGCAGACAGGAGACATTTATTGTTTGCAGAGACGAGCTTAATGGCTTCGATAGCCATGGCGACTCTCGCCAATGTCTTTTCAATTCGGAGTTGTTGCCTGGCACGTCTTCCTCTGCAATCGAACATGCTTCTTCGGCGCTCCTTTTTATTCGCGTCACTACTACTTGAAGAGGTCTAGAATCCAGTTAAAACCTTAACATCCACTTGGTTTAGGGTTTATATCACATGACGTATTTCGGCGCAATGACCCTATTGATCTTAACTTCTCAAATGGTAATGTCGGCGCGGATAACGAAGGCACTAACGATAGACTTCAGGTGCATGGTGTTAGAGTCCGCTACAGCCTACTTGGCGCTAAGTATGTGGGCGAGTTCGGGCCAGAGAAGCCGATTGGAGTCTTGCACGACTGCACTGCTCTGGCTTATAAGGATAAGAAGGTTGGCTACCGTATTAAGAACGAGGGAGATAAGATGACATGCTCCCTCCTCTCCAACTTCACTCGATTTGACGCGATAGAAGGCTCAGAAGAACGCGACTACATCCTGACCACCAACATGGATAAATCAGTTTGTGATACAATGCACAATGGTATGGGTGTAGGAGAGGGAAATTAGAACTTGAATGCTTTCAGTGACCGATTTCTTGGCGAAGCCTTGTCTGTCGGGCACAACGGATTGCGCTCTC
The DNA here is from genome assembly GCA_016648015.1 of Steinernema khuongi. Lineage (NCBI taxonomy): Eukaryota > Metazoa > Nematoda > Chromadorea > Rhabditida > Steinernematidae > Steinernema > Steinernema khuongi. The sequence continues at coordinate 9,165 of JADLIF010001249.1, forward strand.
CTCAACAACATCGTAGGAAGAGAAAACCGATGACAGTTTAACTTGTTCTGATTTCAGGCCGACTACTGTCGCTTCGTGGGATCTGACATCGCCAACTGCGTTTGTAAGAACCTGCTTCTGACAATGATCGTCTTAGTCTTGCTTATTTCAGCACCTACACTGACCCTTAATGATACTTTCTGCCAAGCCGGAGAGGAAAGGGTTGATTTGAGGAAGGGAAAGCGACTCTGCTGTCCAGTGGGGGAGAAGCTCGTGGAAGAAAGGGACGGGAAGGCCCTCTGTTGTCCCCAGAACAAGGAGCTGAGGGAAGTCGTGGCCGGGAAAGCCATATGCTGCTCTCCAGGCGAGAAACACAAGGAGGGGACGACCCTCTGCTGTCCTCCTGGGAAGTTCTACTCCAGTGTCAGCGGTTTTGAACGCTGCTGCGAAGTCGGAAAAGCGCTCTCCTTGTCGGCTGATTATGAGGTCGGATGCTGCCCGGCTGGAGAGAAGTTCGCCAGAAAAGAAGGCGGAAAGGACTTCTGCTGTCCTGAAAAGAAGGAGCTCAAGGAGGTCGTAAATGGAAAGGCCGTGTGTTGTGCTTCGAGTGAGAACCACCAGAAAGGGACGACTCTCTGCTGTCTTCCTGGAGAGAGCTACTCCAAGCTCGGTAGCACCGAACGCTGCTGTCCGAATGGAAGAACGTTATCCAAGTCCACAGCCGGTAGTTTCGGTTGCTGCCCGAAAGGAAAGCATTTCGAGAAAAAAGAAGGCGACGAGGACTATTGCTGCCCAGATGGAGAACACTTGGAGCAGGTCAAGGACGGAGAGGCTGTTTGTTGTGAGGAAGGATTCGTCCTGAAAGGATTCTACAAAGGAAGGAGCAAATGTTGCAAGGCTGACAGCACTTATAACGAGGACCACGGGTGGTGCTGTTCACCCGGGTACATAGCATCCAAGGCAGCGGATGGGCGTATGAATTGCTGCAGAGGCGATCTAATAGCGACAATAGCAAAAGACGGGACCTTAGGCTGTTGTGCCAAAGGTTCCAACCTGTTTCGGACATCAAAGGGCATTTATGGTTGTTGTGCCAAAGGCACAACGCTGAAAATGGATCTTTGTCTTTCGTAATTTGATATTTGTATGGTAATAAATGATCTTATTTGCACTCTTATTTAAGCTCTCAAACAGTCATAGTTTCCAGAAGCCAACCTTCACTCCAAGATTCTTGTTTTCTTGTACATCTGCGCTCGTCTGTGGTCCAAGATTCTTGTACATCTGCGGTCGTGTTATCTCCAAACAAGTACATGTGCACTAATGGCGCGCGAGATTGCAGACGCCCAAGCAGGTCCCACGAGATAGCCGCCCGCAAAACGGCTCTCGCGGAGCCAAGCACGTCGCTGTCGTCGAAATCTGCGCCACGTGACTTCGTAGCGTCACCGTCGTCTTGTCCAGCAGCCGTTTCAACGAAACTCGGTCCGTCTGCACCTAAGATCCGCCCTTCGGTGCACGTGACTCGAAATGATCAATTTGCAAAGCCCATCATTTTTAAATACATTTTTCTTTTTATCCTTATAAAGAATTGAGTTGGAAACAGTTGAGTGCTACGGATTAAGCATCACCAGCAGAGCCTAGTATAGTTTAGCCATCCTTTAAAACGCCCAAGACGTTTAGAAGGAGCAGATGAAACAAGCAGCCATGTTAGGACCATTTAAGGGTATCCAGATTGAAAAAGAGGTTCAGAGGAAAGAGACATCTCCATTTGTGGTGTAACCAAGAAGGAGCAAACAGCTCGTCGCCGGGCACTGTCCTGCTCGTGTTCACGTGAGCGCCGAAGCGACCTTTGACCGAACCAGTCCAAACGGACGGTATAAATAGACGCCGCCTGCAGAATCCGTCGGCTCGCCGCGTAGTGTTTTGTTTATCGCTATGTGTTTGGGAGACTCTTTGGCACATCCTTATCCTCGGCCAGGCCTCTGTCTACTTCTTCCTGGACTTGGTATTCTAGATGGTTGTCGATATGTTTTCTCTTTCGATGTAGGTTCCTTCCCAAGGAACTGGAATTCGTGGTGTTCGTTGGCTTAAGTTGGTTAAGCCTGCAAAATGGTTTGTTATTGTAGATCGATTTCAATTTAAGCTGACACTCTGGGTAGCCATTTGGCTGGGGTTGTTAGTGAAGGGATGATCTTAGGATGATGTAATTGCACGTATTAGAACAAGCATGCATCTACTTGTAGGATATCTTTGAGCCATTTTTGATCTAGTTATCCTCAAAACTTTATGACTGCCGGTCTCAAGCGATTATAAATTCCCAAAGTTGATCTTCCCATGAAACCGGAATTCGATAGGGCCTTCAAATCCAGTCAGGAAAGGCCAAAAAAAGAGGCTTCCCGCAAACGGTTGACGACTACTGACGTTAACCACGGCTGCGTCATCTGCGACTCTCGGAGTGTGATGTTAATTCTCTTGTCCTTCCTGTCAAGGCACACTTTTGAATGTTTCTATTCAAGTTCTTCTTTTAGGGCCCTTAATTTTGAGATACATGCATTTTAACAAGAGTTTTAAACTTCATGCAACATTTGACGTCAAGCTTCTTTAAATACTCCCAGGGTCTCCGGGTGGGAGTAGAGGCCATCACCACCGCACCCAACGAACAAAAAGAAGAACCTACTCTTACACTCGGTTGTTGATATCTAACTGCCAGTAATTTCGGTCTCCGATCACTCAATCCTCTTCCTCTTCCTCTTCCTAACTAACGCGAAAAACACTCAAAACAGGAAAGTGGCGAAAGGGCTTCCAAAAATGCACGCTAGAATCGGTGTTGAAATTTGGATTCTGTTCGCGCGGCTATAGAGGCAGTAGAGGTGGAGACGAAAAACAACTCATCAGTAAAGTTTGTCTCTGGTCGCTAGACGCAGTTTGTCTCCTTCCGTCGATTCCATCAGTCGTCGTTGTTTTGATCCACTTGTCGAGGTGTCTTAATCGTTTGACAACAACAGCGGTGTATGCTTGTATATAAATGCTTCTCGGGTCGATCGAACTGCCAAGGCTCACTTTTGTTCTTCTCTCTTTTTTTCCTGCGTCCTTCTAAGCAAATATGGCCACATCGGGCCTTTGAGTAGCGGTATGATAGGGAGAGTCAGACGACGACAAAAGCGTTACTTGAGGGTTCTTCCAGTGCATCCTCCGACCTTCTTTGTGCCCTGTAAGTGGCCATTCATGGCTTAAGCTCTCAATGCGACAAAACTGGATCTAAGATTGAAAGCTGAAACTTGTGTTCTCTTTCCTTGTGGGACATCACTCTAAGTCACGTCCTCCATAACATCGTTGCTCATAGGAAGTCAGTACAATTGTCATGTCTTCTTCTTTGACTGAGAACGGTCAAGTATACTTTTCAGTAACTTTTGAGCAATAAAAGTGGTGGCGTACTGTGTAATACTTGGGCAATAGGGATGATGAAGTACCCTGTATTCAAATCAACACATGTGAAGTACCGCATATGGAGAACAGGTAAAGAGTACTCCAGCCTTGTTTAAAAGATACATTGATATCTGTGCATTGTGGCATTAGAATCCGTGGTCCTTTTTTTCTATCAATTTTTGGATCATATGTGTGCAGCTTGTCCAGATGCACAACAACATCTTAAGTGCTCTTCATGTTATTGCCAATTAGTCAGTAATGTCTTACTGTGCCTATGAAGTGCCTATATATGTTCCATTCAAGTTATGTGTCACCCTTTGAAAAGGTTTCACCCAATTCCACGGCTAATTATCAGCCATCAATCACTGAGAGAAAGCCTGCCACCGCAACATCTTGCCCATTCTCTCCCGTTTTGCCGGCTGATCCACGTGAACGCCTTTCCAAACCCGTCAGCCACCATCAATCACGCCACTCCAACTGGTAAACCTCGCTCGCGCTTCCACACCTTCCCTGTTCGTACACATCTTTCACCGTCCAAAATACGTTCTCACCTGGAGGGCGCCGATGCCCACATCACCCGTGTTATTCCTCTCGCCAATTACGACAAATTTCGCGGCGACCGGTTGGATCGTCGCCGTAAACAGCCCTAGGTGTTGTTATGATTCTGACGAGACGCCCCTGATGGGAAATAATCGTCCCGACGCTATATAAGCGGACGATGCGGGTGCGATTCGCTTTCGCTTTCGTCGTAGGGTGTGCCGTGTACTTCGTGGTCGGTGCTAGTGGTGGACAGGACCTCTTCGGCGCGACGGGTTCCTACGTGAGGAAAGGGAGTTGGGTGGTTAGAGTGGGCAAGAAATTTCCTGCTACAGTGCCAAACACTTTATAACTCAGCCAGTATTGGCACCCAATTCCTACAGCCGTTGTATCAAGTGGCTTGTTTTTGGTGAACACTCCTTTTCTAGCGCAGCTCCATGTTCTATGTAACCATGTATCGGCGTTACTAAGCGAGCATCGTATTTGTAGCATTTTATTTGTAGCCACCGTCTTGCGGTATCCAAGGAGACGTGGTCCATCTAAGGCATTGAAGCATGTGGGATATGCAGATTGTATGTTGGTATTAGAATCGACCGTGCACGGTGTGGCAGAGCCTGAGTTGATGTAGTTACGAGACGAATACCCTAGGGAGAAAACTTTGAGATATCCAAGAGTACATTGTCCTTAGCTATGATTACTATAGATTCCGAATCTGAGCGATACACGTGTCCCCTGACTTGGACTCATGTCGGTGATGTTGTTGCCGTTTTTCTCTACCCTTAGCGCTACTGTAACCTTGGCTACTTTAACGAGATTCTATGTGCAAAGTAGGATTGCCCAATGAAAGCGGAGAATCTTTATCTCAGGGCCTCTAATTTTAAAGCCTTATCTCTGAGTCCATAGAACAGTTCTCCGTCCTGTCTACTCGTGCCCAGCCCGACCACGTGTCTCCATCCGCCGGCCAAGTACTTGGCGATAAGAACTCCGCTGATACGGGACTCCGTCCCGTCCTTATAAAAATAACTTCTGTGTCGCTTATCTCTCGTGGGTCCGCTTCTGCTTCACGTGTGGCGAGTGCAAAGTCCGAACTTCCTCTTATCTCGGCGTCGGCCCGTCGCCGCGTCAAAACAGAGTCTCCGCCGGCCCCTCCTCCTCCTTGTCCCCGGTCGCGTATGAATATCTGTTTACCGGCAGCGCCGATCAGCCGCTCTGTTTTTTGCCTCAGCGGACACTCAAGTCCCGATCTGTTTGTCCCGGCGAGTCTGACCCCAGACCGTCGCGAGCACTCTGATTTCAGCGCGACCCAGAGCCTAGTGGCTTCTTGAGCACTCGACGAGGAGAAGAGCTCGAGGAAGTAATGTAAGTGATCTTGCACTCTCTCGCTTCTGTGGGAGCACTTTCTTCTCTTTGGGCACACTCACGTGAGCTTTTCGCTTTAGTCTTCGAGGTTTGGCAGGCTTAACGATACTGTACAAGATTCTGTCGAAGTCCTAAGAATGCCTTTAACTCATGCCTGGCCAGTGGGAGTTCCAGTCATTTTCCGAATCGAGGGTGGAGCCGATTCGATGGACAAGGCTTCTACACTTAATTCGGTTATAAGATCACTTTTCAGCCTCTATCTGGCTTCTGGACGTTCCTATCACTTTCCCAATCGATTCTATCTTTCCACTTCCTTCACTTATCTTGAAAACACCTTCGAGACGCACGGAACTGTCGCTTCCACCCTTTCACGTGCCGCAGCCCTTCACGTGTCCACTCACGTGCCGCCTCTCCCTCTCTTCTTAACAGTCACGGCCTTTCCAGGATGCCTTTCAACCTTCGCGATCAGTTCCAAACGGACAAAACCGTCGTTGAGCGTTTCCTGCGCCTTCCGCAGGCTAACCTAGTCCAGGCGACCTACATCTGGATCGATGGCTCTGGCGAGCACCTCCGCTGCAAGACGCGCACTATCGACTTCACCCCCAAACATCCCGATGGTAAGGCGGTAGAGGGTTTATAGTTCTAGTCGTTGGTTGCGAGTGTTCCTAACGCAGGATTCTTGGTACTAAAGGGTAGATAAAGGGCACAAAAAGTCATTTAACCCATTTCTCCCTTCCAGAACTGCCCCTGTGGAACTTCGACGGCTCGTCGACAGGCCAGGCGACGGGCGACGACTCCGACGTGTTCCTGAAGCCAGTGGCCATCTTCAAGGACCCCTTCCGCCTGGGAAACAACCGACTCGTCCTCTGCGAAACGCTTGACAACAAGCTGCAGCCAACGGCGACTAACCTTCGCCGCCGCTGTCTCCACACGATGGAGCAGGCAAAGAGCGCGCACCCTTGGTTCGGCATGGAGCAGGAGTACACGCTCCTTGACGTGGACGGACATCCGTTCGGCTGGCCGAAGAACGGCTTCCCCGGCCCGCAGGGACCCTACTACTGTGCCGTAGGCACAAACCGCGTCTACGGTCGCGACATCGTCGAGGCCCACTACCGTGCTTGTCTCTACGCCGGCATCCAGATCTCGGGCACCAACGCAGAGGTCATGCCTGGCCAGTGGGAGTTCCAGGTGGGTAGAAGTAGTAGAAACGCGTATCATTGACCATCTCTGCAGGTTGGTCCATGCGAGGGCATCGAGATGGGCGACCAACTGTGGGTGGCGCGTTACCTGCTTCACCACGTGGCCGAGGAGTTCGGCGTCATCGCCTCGCTCGACCCTAAGCCCATCCAGGGCGACTGGAACGGCGCTGGCTGCCACACGAACTTCTCGACGGAGAAGATGCGCAAGCCCGGTGGATATGGTGAGATCTTGGCCGCCATCGAGAAGCTCTCCCACTCGCATCGCGAGCACATCGCCTACTACGACCCCACCGGCGGCAAGGACAACGAACGACGTCTCACCGGCCTCCATGAGACCGCCTCCATCGGCCAATTCAACTACGGCGTAGCCTCCCGTGGCGCCTCTATCCGTATTCCTCGCCAAACCGACAACGACCAATTCGTAAGTTCTCGAGCGCCTCGGCTACCGTAACCCAAGTACTTCAGGGCTACTTCGAAGACCGCCGTCCCTCTTCCAACTGCGACCCCTACAGCGTTACCGACGCCATCGTGCGCACCGTTTGCCTCGACGTGAAGAAGCTCTCGCGCTCCTACACGCCTCAGGACGCCGCCAGCGTCCGCAGCAAAGTCCACGATCCCCTCAACGGACGCTAAGGCCAGGCCCGAACTATGAAAGCATCCAAAGTGCACTTACCCAAACTGTATCCTAATAATTGTGAACACTGTACTATACACGATGTACCACCACCCTTCACTTTCTAGTAGATGGAGACAATAAAACGTTTCTTCACGGTCTTCCACATTTTCTCCCACGGACACGCTGCTTCCTACAATGTCAGACGTTCAGGGGAATCGTGGCAGGGCCAGTACGAGAAATGTGTCTTCAGTAGGCCTATCTTCTTTCGGCCAATTGGATTCACGTTGTACATGACTGAAAAGACGATCGAAATGAACCTATCGAAATGAGGAAGCTTCGTTTGTCTCAGAATTTATTACACATTCTAGTTGACACAGATAATTAAATGCTTTTCCTTCTTCTAGGCACCAAGCGA
>JADLIF010001250.1:0-41674 GCA_016648015.1 Steinernema khuongi
GACTTGGCAGGCGCGGGAGAAGCCGAAGAGGCCAAGGAGCAGCAGCAGGCGGAACACAACCATGTCAGTCGGGTGAAGTCAGTCGAATGAGGGGAATCGCCTGAATGCTCCTCATTTGGGGGAGACGGAAGGCTGCAAAGGTCAACCCAGAGGTCCTTCTGTCAACAGTTCTCCTACTCCTACAGTATACGACATCAAAAGAGGACAGACAAAAGTACATTTATCACAACTCTTCCTCCCTCAGAAGAATCCAAAACAAAGGCAGAAAATTTGCTGCTTTCTCCACAGCCCATTCCAGAACTCGATTTCTACGAGGTCTGACCTTCTTCTTCTGTGGCTTCATGTTCTTCTTCGTCCGGCAGACCCAGAATCTCCGCAAATTTGTTCATGCGCCGAATCATTTCCGCGGTCCTTGCCTTGATCGTCTAAATCACCACGTCCGTTGAAACCCATAGCAAAACGAATACTAACCGCTGTTTCCTCCTCATACTTCTCGATCTCCTCGGCCAGAAGCAGCTCTATGTACTGGGAGATGTCGGTTTCCGTGTCGAAAGAGAACTGAAAGACCCTTGCGCGGATCTGTTCCTCGGTGTGACCGGCCTTGTACTTCCGCGCCACTCCCTGTTCCTTCTTCAACACGTATTTAACGAATTCCTTGTACTAAAAGGAACATATAAGCCAAGAAGAATACAAACGGGGACCTACGATTGTCTTGCATTCCGTATCGACGTTCGCAGCCTCGTAGCCTTGGATAGCGGCGTCCAGGTTCCGGCAAGCAGGCGCGTCCAGCTGGATCCCGTAGTCGGCCACGGCCTGCTTGATTACTTCGGCGACGCAGGCTTCTTTGTGGAAATAGGTAATCCACTCGCGCATCAGCTCCTTGAAAGATGGCAAGGATGCCATTTCGACCGTTCTCTATGATGATCAAAACCAAAATGACGCTGGAGGCATAGAGGCTGTGGACATGACACTGTCTGATTCTGGTCAAAGGCAGCGGGTCTTCAAGGGACAAGTGGTACAGTGTTATGTGGGGAGGCCTGGGATCTGCCACAAAGCGGAAGTCACATAAAAGATAATTTCCAAAACTGAAAGGAGCCAGGAGAGATTAGGAGAGATGAGTGCGCCCGGGTTAGGGAGTTCGGGAAGGCCTGTAAGCATGACACTAGCGGGCTGGGGCAGCTGCATTTCGTGATCTTAAATCTTCTTCTGGGTGCGGCAAAGCAAGCGTTTGACTTCTGCGAAACAATTCTGACCTTATACATGTCGCTCTCTGTTTTACACCAGCCAAAGCTGCCTCGGCTTTACCCAGTTTTCTTACCGTTTTCTTTAGTTATAGAATGAGGTACACTCCTTATAAACAAGACTGGAAATCCGCTCGATATTTTTTAATATTTCTATTGATTTATTAAATATTTACAGCCTGACAAAGGTCACAAGTAGAAGGTCAAAATAACCCTCAAATGCCTCTCAATAACACTTTCGTTCCTTCGTGCTGTTAGTGCTGCTGCATCGATAGAGTAGAAGACAGTTTCCTCTTGCTTCCGACTATCGTCGAGAGTCTAACAGGCGTCTCCTTCCGTCGACAAACAAGCTGCTTCATCCGCTCGCTTAATGCGGGACTACTGTAGTGCCACATTTTTACATTCAGAAACTGTAAATACTCCCATACCGGAAGAAGTAGATGGAGACGGTGGAGATGCTCTTGGCAAAGAGCAGGATGAAGAAGTAGGAAGAGTACTTCTTCAAGCCGAAGATGTCGAAGGCGCTGATTGTGTCCGGAACAAGAACGAACAGGATCCCCGAAGCGGAGGAAAGCGCTGTAAAAGGTCATATGACGTATCATATGACGCGATTCTTACCCACGGCGAGAGTCATGTTCTTCAACTGTGCATATCGTCGCGTCGAGTACTTTCCCACACGCTTCTGTTTTGCGAGCTGGAACAAAAACAAGATATGAGTTATGTAGATCTGGATGTCAGGTGAAAAGAAGCTGAGGGAAAGCTGGACAAAGGAAAACAATACATGAGATGTTACTGTGCTTGAGAAACAGCATAAAAATATGAAAAACGTCAAACTGTAGGATTGCGATACAATTGGCATGGGAGACTCCTTACCGTATACAGTCGTAAGCAGATAGGTAAGTAGAGTACGATGCTGCAGGCGACCGTGACTATGCGTACGATGGCAAACGCAAATCCAATCGTTTCATCCACGGAGTCAGCCGTGTAGCAGAACGGAGATACTTCTAGCCGGGTATCCCTTCGCGTAAAGATAAATGCCAGGAAAAGGCAAAGGGTCGACTTTAGGAGCACCACTAGAACACCACAGATGAACAAACTGGCAAAGACGGTAGATCCTCACCCCCGAGCATCTTCCACGCGTACAGATGTCCAGTTTTGAAATAGCGGACCGGAGCAAAGACGGCGAAGAAACGGTCGATCGTAACGACTAGAAGCATCCATCCGAAGGCCAAGTCCGACACGATGGAACACATTTGGGGTACGGTGGTTAAGCAGTGCCATCGGGAGGTCAGAGCAACTTCTGAAGCAAGGGTGTAAACGTCATTGGTTTATAGATTTGAGGATTATTTGGACTGGAACCGATAGGAGCATTCCAAGAGGACAAAATTCTAAAAGAATGTGCACAAATACTTAAATACTTAAAAATTTGGCTGTAACCGATCTTAATACAGTTAACAGAAGACCTTTATTTGCTATGGCCCTATTGCTATAGAGAGTGAGTTCTAGAAGTATCTTAGGTCAGCATGCAATATGTAAGCATGCTCCTACGCTGAGGGATTATTTTCTTACTTCCTTCTGCAACATTCTTTGGAACGCTTTCAGCTGCGTTTAATCTAATGTCATTGAGGAAAGTAGATATTACTTAAAAGTTGAAAGCGTTCCAAAGAACGTCATCACACCGCTCCGTGGCATTTTATTGCCACGTTTCAGATGACATTTGTCGCTGCTCAAAGGCTAAAGCTGTTGTGGCAAACAATGATTCCTTCTTTGACATTATGAGGATCACGGTTTACCATCATAGCCTCTCACATGCTTACGAGCAAAATTTAAAGCTAAGAGACCATGAACCGGAATTGAAACACGGAAATCTAGTTTCCTTCTACTTGCTGAGAAATTTAAAAGTGTGGGAATGCAATGTTCTAAACACGTGATCCTTGAAAGCGTGCGTTGGCACGGTGTCAGCCAAGATTTAATGTCTCTGCGTTCTTTAGCTGCCAATGAGTCAGCTTTCCCGAACTCACCTGTCCCTGCTCCAAGTACAATCCAGCGATAGATGGCGACCAGGGCGAATACAAACCCATTGAAAGCGTCGCACAAGGACAGTCCAGCGATGATGATGAACTCCTTCTGTGTCCTGAGAATAGGACTCGAAAAGATAGCGCCCAGTACGGGAAGGTTGATGAGTGGAGTGCTGAGGCCAAGAAGCATGAAGAGACCGATTTCGACTTGGATCGCCATCTCCATTGTGAGTCAACGCGCAGTAGGAGGAGGCGGTGGAGCACAGCACCTATAGTGCGTTTTTAGGACTCAGAGGCCGAGGAGTCATTAGCAGTTAATCGGCGCGAGTAATTCGGAGAATAAGAGTAAATTGCAGCTTTTCCACGTGATAGAGAGCAAGGACAGTGAGTGGATTATGGGGTCAGTTGATGTGATCTTCTTGTTCAGGCTAATTGTAGTCAGTAATGTTTGGCCACCAGCATCGATGGACCCTATCTTTGGTCAAGTAGAAGAGGACAATTCAATGGAATTTGGCGCACTTTTAAGATGTTTTATCGTTCTATAATACAGGCTGTAATACTGTTAGCCTAATACTTTTTATCTTTACATCGAGAAAGAAGGAAAGGTTAATAATCTCACAGTTCTGCTTCTAAAAATGGGCCAATCTTATAAGAAGAAAATCCACAGGTCACGCGCTTAGAGGCGACAAAAATGTGGACTGGACTGCTGTTTATGCATCCTGAGAAAATGTATTTCCGATAAGTTGCCAAAGTACCACATTCTCATTACCACAGGCACACACAGGAAAACTAAAGGAAGGCTGGGAGGGTTAGAAGACAATGCGTCCAGCTCTAAAAGAAATAGCCCCGGATAACAGTTCGTATAATGGGAAGGCGTGGGAGATGGTAGTACGTGGAAAGGATCTCAGCTTGACGTTAACCTAGCATTTTCGGTGGAAGTTAATCTCGTCACCTTCCCACAGTCCCGAGGAAAACATGTCTGAGATTTTAGGAGCCGCTTGTCTTGGGAATGGTCTAAAAGTAGCAGGCTTTCAAAGTTAGATGGTTAAATGTAGTGTCGTCACCAACGAGGAGCACTCTATAGGAAACTATTAGTGAATTACTATAAGCTATTAAAGGTGATAACTGCAAATTGGTGCGCTTACGTGAAAACTTTTATAGGTGCTAAAGGGGAGAGCAGTTTAAGTGCAAAGGAAGTGAATTAAAGGGTTAATAAGCTTTCCAGCATGTCGTTATTTCCTATCGAAGTTATGAGGGAGATAAACAAGAATCCATGGTAAAAAGACTAGAAGGGATGCGACCCTTCTTGCAGTTCTAGCCCCGACTCAAAACTCAAAAAAGAGCCCTTTTGCTTCAATTTTAAACATTGAATGAAATTTGGTGTCTTAAATGGATGACGTGGCAAGAAGGAAAATGGTGGGGGTAGACAAGAGCACCCCTGGGAAGAAGTCTGCCTCCATGTCCTCATTTATATCGCTCCAATCACCAACCGAGAACTACGTGAGAATTGAAAAGAAAGGCGCCGGGCAGGCGTGTGAATCTCCTGAACTCATCAACTGTGGGAACTTGATAAGAAGCTCTTCTGATGGAGTTTTTTCTATATCTCAAGCCTTCTTCTTTGTTTGGTTAAAAAATCTGAAAAAAATGGTTTGCAACGTCCTGGAATCCCAACAGTCGCTTTTGACACCTCTTGACACCCCTTTGACACACTCTTGATACTAATCAGAACAGCGTCTCCCATGGGCTTCATAAAACGTGATTATTATGTATTTGTATTATTACTTATTGTTAGCACTTATCGCGGACACCCATATCCGAACGTCGGGAAGATAAGATCGAAATGGTCATTACCACGAGGAATCGAATGCTACAGGCAGCCTAAAATCAGATGATAGATTCCTCTAAACTAGGTAGTACACCTCTCCAAATAGAAGTGGCAAGAATAAAGGAGGACGCTGAGAATACATGTCCGATGAGAGAAGGAGATGTGCTTGGCGGCATTGTCGAATTGAAAGGACATCGGGGAGAGTTGCTATGGGCCACGGGCGCCATTAAGCTTGCTCATGAGAGATGATCAGAAATGAAATACAATTTTCCAAAGGGTATTACTGCCATTAAGCTCGTTCTTGAGGAAAAAATTGGCTGAAGTGATTAACAGGGACAAAAGTAGGCTTAAGAAGCTGACCTTGTTTTAGGGAATGTCCTCCTTAAAGAGCTCTATTAGATTGCTGAATTAGATCTTAATTATAGGGTTTGCAAAACGTATTCCTTGATAGTGATTTAAATGTCTAACTTTTTATTCATTAATATTGACAGTTGCGATTATTACTGCTACAATAGCCATCATGACCATAAAAAAGTCAAATAAGCTGTACGCTAGGCGCACCCATTGTTCGCACTTTTGGGACAACATCTATATTCGCCGTTTGAGATCCACGGATTATTGTTCGGCGGATTATTATTTATTATTATTATTACTTATGCGCACACACATAGTCGCCGTTTGATCCGGCGGCCAACCGGCCCGGTGGGCAACATACTGGTGTGCCATCGGCCGCTCTTGACGCTATCCAATCGGTGCCGCAACACGTCCCACAGTCTTCAAAGTATGTGCTTTCAGCAGGGCAACACCTCTCCTCTCCTTTGAAGAATCCTTTAAGAACTAGTCCGTCCGGACAGCAAGTGCTTTTTCCGTCCTTGATCTGGTCCAAATGTTGTCCATTGGGGCAGCAACGGTCGACGCCTCCTTCCTTCTTCTCGAAGTGTTCTCCTTTCGGGCAGCAACCGAAACTACCGGCTGTGGACTTGGATAACGTTCTTCCATTTGGACAACAACGTTCGGTGCTTCCGAGCTTAGAATAGGTCTTTCCACGGGGACAACAGACAGTGGTGCCCTTCTTGTGATTCTCACTTGGATCGCAGAAAACGGCCTTTCCATCCACTACATCCTTGAGCTTCTTCTTCTGGGGACAGCAGAGGGCCTTTCCGTTCCTTTCTTCCGCGAGTTTCTCCCCCACTGGACAACATAAGCGCTTTCCCTTCCTCAAATCGACTCTTTCCTGTCCAACGGGGCACTCCAGATCGAATAGAGTCAGTTTCGGAGCTGCAATTAGCAAAACTAAGACCACAAACGCCAAAGTGGATCCTTACAAACGCAATTCGGGATGTCAGATCCCACGAAGAGACAGTAGTCCGCCTGCAATGCAAGAACTGAATGAACTGTGACTCACTACCACTTCTTACGATCTTATCCAGTAGAGCGCAGTCGCCTGCTCCTGGATCACATGGCTTTGACAAGAAATCGGTCACTGAAAGGACCCTACAGAGCGGTCTTTCTCAAGAGGGATACCATTGCGGGTCGCGTTAGTCGAGCACATTTTATCGTCAACGTTGGTGGCCAAGATGTAGTCATGTACTTCAGAGGTTTCTAAGCCCTCAGCTACTTCAAATCGACTGAAGTCAGTGAGGAGGGAACAGGTCATGTCCTCATCTTTTGTCCGGATACGGTAGCCAATCCTCTTCTCGTTGAAGGCCATCAAGGAGCAGTCGTCCACACTCCCTGCCGACTCCTCGGGTGCAAACTGGCCAACGTACTTAGCGCCGAGGTGCGTATAGCGAACCAGGCATGAAGCCTGAAAAGCAGAAGATTTCAGTGTCAACGAAATGTCAAACCTGTCCAAGAAGTACGAAGAAATGGATAGAAGAATGATGTAGGAGCATATATGGTTGCAGAAGTGGAAGTGCCAGACGGGAATGGCAGGACATGGCAGGACATCGGCACAGTTGCCATGGGCCGTCGCACAGTCACTGTCGTTTCCAGGAGGAACAAAAGTGTATCTTGACACATCTGTTTCTGCAGAGTGTTTTTTGCGCATCTGATCTATAGAGGCACTCATGCATAATAACCACCCATTTCGACAAGTCAGTTGGACACAATTATAACATTATCACAATCCTACACTCTTCTTTTGAAGCGTCCTAGCACTCAATCACTTCCGGCCACTTCAATTCCCAACGAGATAACATAGAAAATATCTCCACGCTTTATTCCGATCTATCTTCAAGTCAGAAGTTCATCGTCTTCGTGGCTCTTATTTCGACTCCTTTTTGCTGCTCGTAGACTTGCAGTCCGAGCGTTGGGACCGACCCTTGCGCTGACTCTTCGGAACAGGTCGCGGAGTCCCAGATCCAGAAGACCTCGACTGTCGTGAGGTGGGTTTTGAGGCCACTTTGTCGTAGACGTATTTCACCTCCTCGACATCGTATCCAATCTCGAAAACCTATAGAAAACGAGTGTTTTTCGTACATTTCAGAAGAAACCAACTTCGTTCAGATTGTTGTCGAAGACGAACTCCCCCTTGAAGTCGTTCACTCCTTGACTGTCCTGGAGCGCATGCTTCTGAAATGGAGTTAAGAATCAATAATGCGGCGAAGAACTGTCAAACCTTCGGAGGATTGGTGAAAATCCGCATTACGAGGGGCCCCCTATACCTAAACATGTCCGCTTTCAACTTGAAGGGTTGTCGTTTCCCGCGATCTTCAGGTGGAGGCGCCGCCTTTCGGAGCATCTCCATCACCTCCGGCGAAACTGTAGTTGATTCCATCAAAGGACCCGTGTCGTCCATGGTCTCCTCCACTTCTAAATGCACCATCGAATTCATGTAGATCTATTGGTTTCACTCACCACTGGCGGTCGGTTCCTGGCTGCCCCTCGAACAGAAGACACAACAGATGCTAAGACCCAAGAGGCAAAGGAGGGTCACAACCACGGGAACCGTGATCGCGAAGATGATCACCACCTTGTTTGAGAAGAACGAGGACTCTGAGCTTGGTTCTGAACTCTCTGGCTTGGCGCGTAAACTTGGTCCGTCCTCAAAACTCCTATAATCAGCCATGAACCTCCACAAGACTCTCTATGGTGACTTACGTGTCAGCAAGGAGCCAGGAGCTTGCGTCACCAGCCGAAGTCTTAAAATAAGAACTGTAAAAAGTGACGTAAAATGGACAAACCTCAATTCCAGAGGCTTCTCCGCCAGGCCGGATTGGATTTTCCCTAGGCAGAGCCTCTGTGACGGTGATGAGAAGCACGAGCAGGGCTACCGTGTTCCAAACCACTTTGCTCACCGAGATTTGACAAACGTTCGGTGACCTTTGAACCGACTCGGACATGAATCATTGATCAGAATGGCGAGGGAAGGGGTGCGGAAGGCTCTGCGACATCCTGCAGGTCAAGAGCTTTGTCTAGGGTCGGACTTCTGGACTTCAGTAGGAGTCTCCTGAACTACGCAGGACCGAGTTACAGTATCCCTGCCGCTCTCTTTTCTGTGGTTGTCGGTTCATCGAAGTTTTCGTGAAAGGACTCAGCACGGCATGGGATTTTGAACCACCGAAAGCTCTCCCTCGCTGGAAATAGGTGGTTAGGTGAGGCTGTTCTTTGGTCATTGTATGCCTGTCTTTCCTTTTTTTGACGACTTGTCTGGCTTCCGGGAGACCCTTCGGTTCTCTCCCCATATCATTTGAGGCCACGAGGTCCGGTGGGAAATTTTTTCCCGTGGTTTGCCTGCGTCCTTCCCCATATGTTTAGAATATTTAGCTCTGTATTCCACGTCATTCATGTCCCGCTCCTGATGATATATGTTTTTGCGCTGTATTGCGCGTACTCTCCTTCACTCGATGCTTATTCCCGGTCCGCGTCTCTTTACAGTCCGCGTTCTCCCCCTGCTCCAGCATTACTTATCCATTATCGTTTCAGGGAATCATCACCATGGATACCGATCGCAGATTGCTGTACAAGAACACGAGGAACACGGCCGAAGCGCGCAGAGAAGATCGCGCGAACGAAATGGTCCGCATCCGGAAGGCGAAAGGAGAAGCCAAGCTCGCCGCCCGTCGGAACCTCGGAGAGCAATTGTGAGTTTTCAGAATTCTGTATTTCGTGAATGTACAAGTTATTCAGAGGCGAGGACATCGTGACCATACTTGAAGACAAGCTCCAGGAAAGGGACAACGATGGAATACAACGAGCCGTCAACCAAGTGGCGCAACACATCGCTCACCGCAACCGGGCGACCGAGAACCTTCTGATGTCCGGCCTCCTTGCCGACGTGTGCAACCGGAGCAACTACCACACGAGTATCTTCCTCGACGCCGGTCTCCTGTCTGTCTTGGAGGCCTCCTTGGACGCGTGCGCAACACTCCCCAGAAGTCACGCAAAGGAAGTCCGATTTGAAGTAGCGAAGGTGCTGGGAAGCGTACTTGGCGGAAGCGAATCCCAGATCAAGAAGGTCATCGACAGCGGCTTGCTGGCACCGCTGGTCAGCATGATAGAAGCAGAAGATACCTACATTAAAATTGTAAGTTTGCGCTCTCAAACAAGAATATTGATTGGCTCTTGCAGGTGGCCATAGAAGCGATAAAAAATGCATGTCGAGGGGAGTACCCGGAGATCGTCGACCCGATCATGAACTCCGGAGCCATTAAGCATCTCTGCTTCGTGCTGGGAGGGGGCCATCCAGTGGATACCGTGATATCGGTCCTTCAAATATTCGCGAACCTGCTAAGCCTCGCCAGGTCGAAGCGCGAGGATGTTTGCGAACACATGGACTTTCATCAAGGTAAGAACTGCATCTTTACTTTTTTCTCGTTGTGGTGTATAGACGTTGGCGCAACATTACCACCGTACCCCTTACGTCTTTATCAACCTCTTCAAAAACCACATTTCAGGCATTGAATTCATCGAAGACCTCACATATCACGACAATGAGGAAGTCAGCAGCTTGGCCACAGAACTTGCCGCCGATCATCTATATGGGTGGACACAGGGCAATTACGACGAAGGCTTCGGCGACGAGGACGGTTTCGACGAAAGATCCGTAAGCTTTCTTATTGGTGGCCCTGCGACGGACTGGGAGATGAGTGACGTGCCCGTAGGTGACCTGCACGACGAGCAGTTCAATTTTTAAGCGATTTCATTGTTAGTTGATAGAAGAGTGCATAAACTGTATCTGCCATGCGTTTCCCCCATGTGCAGATGCTCCCCATATTTTATGAACAGTTCTTACCAGAATTTATGGGTTCATCCTTACACATCACTCGGTTCTTCCTGCTTCAAGGAGGCTACATCTCGGAGAGTGTCATCGTTCTTGCGTTTCGCAGCAATAGGGACATTTGGAGGAGGCCTGAAGTAGTGAGTATGAACACGAACCCGGTTTGTCCCCACTTACGGCTTCTTAGGAGTAGGAGGCGTCTCGGTGGCGGGGGTGGTATCAAGGGACTTCGTGAGGACGATGTCCTGTTCTTCCGGTTTCCTTCCTTTGGACGGAGACAGCTTGCTCGGCGTTTTGCAGGTGACCGTGGCAGCTGAGACAATGAGCATCACCAGAAGGTTGATTTAAAACAGCACTGATTATTCGCAAAAGAAACCACAAAAAGTTACCAGAAGACCGCCGATCATAGAGACTGCTCGCAGGCTCAAAAGATGGGAGCAATGAGCTCTTCGACTCACTGCAAACTATCAGACATCAGACATTTCTTACAGTCTTGGGTTTCCACGCAAGGGAGGTTTAGGCCGAGGACATATGACGCAGATTCGGGATCTCGACGAAGATGAAGGAAGTAGTGGTCTCAGCCGTCCATCAAGGGAACACTCAAGACATTTCCTAAGGGAACAACAATTTTCGCATTTGAGCTGAGAAAAGGTCTCACAACGCGGAGTACGTCTCTGAGACACGGTCTAGGATCTTGTGCGTTACCCGAGTCCTGGTAGACGTCGGTGACCGTTCTCAGCGAGCATGTTTATCTCCCCAGTCTGTTTTGCAACATATGCAGACCGTCTGTTATGTTTTCCGTTTTCTCATGTCTGCTTTCGAGTTCTCACCTCGTTTTGTGTACATTCCTAATAGAAATGTCCTACAAAACGTGTTTTAAAATCAAGTGTCTTTTTCCTTGCAGAATGTACAACGAAATCAAGGAAATCGTAAACTTCGTGATCCGTCGCTTAAATGGCCGTGGACCGGTGGTCGTGCCAGCGCGCCAGGTAACCTGCTCCTGCTTAAGACAGTTGGAAACGTTTCATTTTAGGTCTACCTGTTCGCCACCCACTTGGCCAACGACCTTCGCCTACGCTTTATGGACAACTGGAAGGACCCTACCATGGATGGAAAACGGATACTGAAGATAGGACAAACCCTGGAGCACACGGACGAAATCTTGAAGAAGATGTTCCTCTTCAACGAGATGTTCTTCGAGAAACACGACTACGACCAATACGTCAAGGGTATCGGAGCTCCGACGACGCTGCACGCAAATCCCGGAGAAGTCTATGCCGTATGTGCTGGGAAGCGGGAAACCGTCTACAAAGGGGATCCTGAGAAGCAATACTGCTATCTTCCGCAGTACATCACGGATCTCAAGTTGGAAGCATCGTTAGTGTTAAGTAAGTTGGTGGCGTCTTAACCATTGACTGATCGATCATATTTGCAGATCACGTATTTTCCGGTCATCGGCATGGTGACGCCCACGCCTTCATCCCACTGCTTCTGGTGAACGAGGATGATACGTACTGCCAACCTGATAACATCGTGAGTTCCTTGTCTTTTTCACACATTATAAGTTTACCAATTTCAGGTCTACGGCGACTTCTCACCACGGATGCTTGGAGCAACCCACACTCGTCGGTACACCGTCACTGGATTCGGCATGACTAAATTTGGATCTCATCGTTCCCACAAGAACTCCGTCTGCGAGAAGCACTACTGATGCGTCCTCCACGACCCGCCGTAATTTATCCTTTGATACTGATTTTGCATTATGTGATTTATTGTAAGGTATATTGAGTATGTTTGCTAATACATTATTTAACAACCCCTGTGATTTGCCACTACAGAGATCCTCGCCTCGCCCAACTTTCTATTGCTTTCCTATCGATCGGGGAAAGGTTGTCAGACGGAAACAATGCTTTTGGAGCATATGGAGGGTCTCACCACCATACGTGCAAAGTTCATCTCAAGCAGGATGTTTTCTGTGCGAAACAAATGTTAAAAATCGATTGAACCTTCTAGTGGCCCTGTAGAGCTCATTGTCAGTATTCCCGCGACTCGGTGGAGCTTGTTTGCATGAACACTGCAAATGGACTCTCGTCTCAACCGCAAGAGCTGTACAAAGCGATGAGACAGCCTCGTTTGTAAGACACTTCCAGGCTGATCTGCCCAATCCCAGTCTTGTAGACTTATCTGGACTGTCTCTAGTCTCAGATTCTACCTGTCCTCATAATCCATTCAATCGTCCCCAGCTGTAACACCACCCTTCGTCTTCTCTTCTCCGATCTCTGGAGGGCTACCGTAGCACTAGCGACATTTTGATTTTTTGGTCCCGAAGCGCGCTTCAGGCAATTGGCAGCTGCACAAGAGCTCTGTGACGGCGCGAGTGCGGGAGAGCGGCAGCGACCCCGAGCGGGAGGACAGCAGCATCAACAGCGGCCGTCTGCGGTGGAGAACCGAATTGAAGCAACATTGACGGAGATCGGGCACACACCATGGCTGAAGAGGAAGACCAAGCGAAGTTCAGATACCTCGGTAGGTCCCTTTTTCTGTACTGTGAGGGTCTGTGCTTTCCAAGTAGCGGTTTAAGCGCGCGCAAAATTCTGTGAGGCTCTCGCACCGACAAACACTTTTCAGTTGTTCGGTTTTACATCTAAATATTTTAAACGAGTCGTGCTGTCTTGCACATCAAGTGTTTCTAGGAGATATCGATTCTAACAGAGACAGAAAATAGTGTTATATTTAGTCCGAGGACCCGGGAAACGGCAAGTGAAGCCCAACGTCAACTTCTTGGAATCGGACATCCCCGATTTCGACGATGAGGACGACGACTTCGAAGAAGACCAAGTTGTTGGAGAAGACGAAGAAGAAAGCGACGGGGCCGGAGAAGATGGATATTCTGGAGATGGATCGGGAACAGGAAGTTCCGGCGAGGAAAGCGAGAAGGACAGCGACGGAGATGATGACGCCGACGACACCGAAGACGAACCTTCTGAATCCGCCCAGGGGAATGGGATGCCTATCCTTCGACCCGCCGACATAAGATCGTCATCACCTGCTGGCACCTCGTCAGCCCCATTGCTGAGTCGCGAGCAGTCCGTGCAGGGACTCACGCTAAAGCCCGTTCGTCTTTCCCTGTTTTTCCTCGTCTACAACTTCTTTTTCAGCCTGAGCCGAACACAATCTGTACATTATGCTTGAATTTGAAGTCGAAGAAGAAGGAGGAGCTGCTTCAATGCGACAAATGTGGAATTGCAGTCCATGAATCCTGCTATGGCCCCATGGACTACCACGATGACGACGCGTCCCAGAGTTCATCCAGCAGTACCGAGCCCTGGTTTTGCGAACCATGTCTGTATGGTCTGCTGGAGCCACCCTACTGCACAATGTGCCCCAACCGCTTTGGAGCCTTCAAGCGTGCAGGTAAGCGATTTTAACTGCTGCTTCCATCTTCTAAGTGCTTGTTTCAGAAGGAGGAGACTGGGTTCATCTCAACTGTGCTCTGTGGACCGCTGGCGTGACTTTCCTCGATGACCACCACATGGCCGCCGTTTCATGGCGCGGCGTCGACTCGAGAGAGTTTGGCAAGAAGGCATGCTCGCTGTGTGAAGACAAAATCGAAGCCAGAACAGGAATTACCACCCAGTGTGACGCTGCCCTGTGCAAAAGCTTCTTCCACATTTCCTGTGCCCAGAAGTGAGTTGATTTCTTATTTTATTGGACTCTGATCTTTCTCCTCTGTAGGCATGGTCTTCTATTCGACCACACGGACTGCGGCGGGGAAGGGACTAGCTCCCATGCTCTCGATCCTCGAATCGTCGCCTGCAAGAAGCACTCAAGTAGTGAGGAAGTGAAGGTTCAGCGGCGCGCGTATTTGCGTATGCAGGCAGAAGAAGAACGACGCATGGTCAACTATCGCAGGAAAATCCTGAGTGCAAGAGAAGTCAGGAAGAAGGAGCACTTTAAGAAGCTTCATATGGAGAATTGGAATTCGCTGGACATCAGCTACAACCATGGCACTCCTGGCCCTCGCATGCTGCATCAACATCCAGAGTTTGTTAAGGAGATGGAAGAAAAACTGGACGGGCCGGATGGGGCGGCTGAAGAATTCAAAAAGAACTTCAACAAGGTTCACCGAGTTGACAAGCTGCATTTTCTGCCTGCTGGATTCTCAAGTGAATTTGTTCGGTACTTTGAATATAGGCAGCAGAAGCTCATCCCCAAAGTTATGACTGATCTAGCGAATAGCGAAAGAACCAAGGAAGAACTGAAGGCAAAGCAAATTATGATCCATGAGAGAATTGACAAGGTAGGATTCTCCCCGTCTTCCTGTTACAGTCTCCTTTTAGCTTCACGCTGAGAGTAACGAGAACAAGGAGAAGCTGGAGGGTGTTGACAAAAAGGTCCACTTTATGTTCAAACTACTGACTTCACTTGGTGCCAAGAAGATCAGCGTTCCTACGAGTGTTCAGAACATGAGGTAAGTTCTGCTGTACTGATCCACATTTAATGAGTATTTGTTCAGCGGCACGGGTACCGAATCGGCCAAACGTAAACGGGGCCGTCCCCGGTCGAACTCTCAAAGGGATACCAGCGGACGGACCTCACCACAGAAGCAGATGCAGCGCCTGATCAACACGTGCTTCGAGTGCAAGCAGACGACGGACCAGCACTTGCTCGCACTTTGTGACATGTGCAACAACCACTACCATCTGAGTTGTCTCGACCCTCCTCTGACGTCGATGCCAAAGAAGACGCGCTTAGCGGGATGGATGTGTTCAAACTGCGCAGAGTCGTCCGGCGACGACTCCTCCGTCATCGAAGTCCCGCAGACGCGTCGCACTCGAGCTCCTCCAAAGCCGTTCACTCCTCATGTTCCGACGAAGCGTTCACGAACTTCTAAAGAATAGCCACTGATGTCCTTACGTGTTCTCAAAAATGCGGCGTTACTTATTTCCTCTGTGTTGTTGATGTTATCGAGGTATTTGCCTTCTGCATATTTTGATCCTGATGTGCGGTAAATATTATTTACGCGTTCTGTGCTCCTACAGGTATAATGAGCAGTGCTGCCGTGAAGGCTGCCGCTCAGAAGATCCCCATCGAGCGTTTTCCACTCGTCCTCTACAAGCGCATTCTGAGGTATGTGGCTAAAACTTGGGGCTGCTGCATTGCTAGCCTTCATATGCTGATGTGAGAGCGAATGGGTGGAATGGAGACCGTATGC
Organism: Steinernema khuongi; assembly: GCA_016648015.1. Taxonomy (NCBI): domain Eukaryota; kingdom Metazoa; phylum Nematoda; class Chromadorea; order Rhabditida; family Steinernematidae; genus Steinernema; species Steinernema khuongi. Next base: position 15,521 of record JADLIF010001250.1, read on the forward strand.
TTATATTACCTATTCCCTGCACAAGTGGAATGTAGGCTAGCAATCCACAGGTCTGATGTTCCTTTTCCAAGCTTTGATGTCAACAAGGGCCTGGGTTATTACTTCACAGAAACAGACGAGACCTGCAGCATGTCTGGTCTTCTGTCTAGCACCAGGGCCTCCTGCTCCAAAGTCTAGGATTAGATCTCATTGACTATCCTCGCAGATATTATTTCCTATTGTTGCAGGCTTCACTATGGTCTCCCCGAGGAGATGCGCTTCATGGGTGACCAGTACGTGAAGGACGAGTTTCGCCGCCATCGCGACGCTACTCCGCAGCAGGCGCTCGTCTTCTTGAACGAGTGGACGCAGTACTGCACAATGCTGGCAAAGCAGCTGTCGACAAGTGGAATCGCGAAAGGAGTGCTAGGGAGGCAGCTATCGCCGCAGATGCTCGACGGATTCGCCGACGAGCAGCTGCACCAACTGCTGGAACTGAAGATGGAGTCGGAAGGACAACGCGAAGACGGCGAGCAACAGAAGAAGCAATAGGTTCAAGTCATAATAAATAGTTTTACACGGCTATAGGAAGGCAAAACATGTAATGTCTGCTTGAGTCGTTTCGCAGTAATACCGGGAGTAAATGGAGTAGCTGAAGTCCTGATCGGCGCAGAGAACGTCGAAGGCGACCCCGAAGGCGAGCTTTGTCGCTTTCTTGATCATCTTCTTGGAAGTCGAGAGTTCATTAGTCATTGCCTGAAGCTTGCTATGTCGATCTTCTTCTTACGGTATAGCTTACCTTGAGCATGATTTCTTTCAGATGGTGATTGTTACACACTGCCGAATCCATTTCGCCGTCTTCTGGGATGGAGTTGCTGTTAAGTCGTGAGTTTCTATCCTTCATTCCATTTAGTATTCGGAAGCGCTTTGACATCATTTCTGTCGGGATAAGTTTTGTCGGATCGCGGCTGACGGGCGCGACTTCCAATCTACTCGTGGTGGTCTCTAGCACCACGTTCTCGCTTATGTTAGTTTCATCGTAGATATCCGGTTCCACCGTTCGTGAACTGCCGGTGCTGCTTGGCACTGGTCCGAGTACGGTATTGTCGACGATCGGAGCATGTGCTCCTCCGGCGCGTGAAGCTGCCTCGACGGTCGCCGGAGCATAAGGGTTGGAGTAACTTCCTTCGGTGGTGATGGTTTCAGAACGCGTAGCGATCGGTTCTCTAACCGCTGGAGCGGAAGGCGCCGGGACGTAAGGTGTTGTGTAGGTCCCCTCGCTGGAGATGGTTTCGGAGTGGGTGGAAGCCGGTTCAACGGACGCGGAGGCATAAGTGTTCGAGTAGCTCCCCTGTGTAGTGACTGGTACAGCGTATGGCACAGCAACTGGTGCAGGAACAGGGTGGTAGTAGCCTCCGTAGCTTGAAATGGTACTTACGGGCGTTGTGACCACCACCACTGGAGGAACGACATAATTTGGCTGCGGTTGCTGTTGGACATAGTTGTAGATGACGTTGGGGGTGCAGGAGGGCGCCGGGGGAAGAATCTGATCGCAAGGCATCGGTTGGGGACACACTTGAGGTTGAGGACACGGGGTGGTGGGACAGGAGCATCCACTTCCGTTTAGGCCTCCGAGTCCTCCGAGTCCTCCGAAGAAAAAGCTGAAGGCTGTGGGAAGTGAGAGGGCGAGGAGCAGAAAGGAGATCATGAGGCAGACAGCGAGTTGAGTGAGACGGAACGTCTTGTCTCCTGTCGGTAATTACGGTATCGCCGGGATTAAGGTCAAACGGTGGATTCTTTTCGCTTTCGTTGCAGAGGGATCGCCATGTCGCGGGTCAACGGCGAAGAAGGTTGCGCTGGTAAAGGAGAATAAAGGAAGCGGGATGGCCAATTAGGACGTTGTGGCAGAATTGAACAGAAGACGATATCAAATCAGGAGAGTAGCGGAAATGTTTCAGTGGGAGCTTCTGAAACGGAGCGGATTACTGTAGACGAACCACAAACTACAGGCATCGAGAGTAGGGCCTGTGCAAACAGGCTAACGTCATGGCGGTGCTCTGTTGTTCATCATGAGCTCTTCTTGGAACCAACAAGAACGTGAGAATCGGGCGGCGGACTCTAAACACTTTCTGGAAGGAAAGCTTACTGTAGTCCTTGAACTTTGAGGTCTCTTGTGGAGCCGCTCCTTAGAATAGCTCTTTTCCCGTGACGTAGAAAAAGCCCACCGTAGATTCCATAGCCTGACGTCGTTCCCGGTTAATAATAGAGCTTTGAAAGCCTGTTCCCACCGACCTCTTTGACCTCTGAACGATTGCGCACTTTCCGAAGAAAGCCTTGTCAGTCCACTAACCCAAATGCCATAAATCTGCTGAGTGCACCTCGATCGAAATACCATGGTTCTTGAACGTCGGTACCCTTTTAGCCTTGCACGGTAATGGTCTAAGCGCACATCCATAAATCTCACAAGACCACCTGGATTCGGGACTCGTGGTCTTCAGAGGCCGATTCAGATTTTACGACTCCCGGATCGTAATTTAACCTCCCACGCTCAACTCCACCTGGCACGTCATCGATTGAAGTAGGTCCCATGGAGCTTCTACATCGATCCAGCGGCCGAGTCGGCTCTCTGGGTCGCAATCTGTTTTCGAGCACCTTCGAAGCCAGCGTGGGAATCGCGAAAACGGCTACGGATTTATTTCACAGCGCGAAAGGTATTTACAAAACAAATCGCGGTGAGGGGTCGGCGATCCTCGGTTCTGGGGTCAGGGAAGGAGCCAGATTCTTCCGCGGAGGGCGTTCACGGAGTTTTCGTTGGTTTCGCGCGTCTCGCGGCTCATCCAGGGGTCGGACCGTCGGCCGATGCGCATCATGTTGGAGAGGTGGCCGGCCTTGCGCTCGCGCGGCTGGTAGCTCATCGACCCGGCGTATCTGCAAAACGAGCTCGTTCTTTAGTGGCTTCGAGTGGATCACTTACTGGTTCAGGTACTGGTAGGGCGAGTCGTCGGGGTACGGTACGGCGGAGACGAGCACGGAGCAGGCGACGAAGACGGCGAAGAGCGTGACGAAGAGCGAGGCGCGGGACATGGCCGGAGAGGAGGGAGCTGGGGACTGACCAGGTGCCACTCGGGTGTTGGGACTAAATAAGGCGCCGTCGCCGCAGGCGCCCTAGAGGTTCGGAAGGCGGGCTGACGGTGGGAACGCCTGACGCAAACGGGCCTTGTTCGCGCTGAGAACTTTCCCTGAGGCGCCTGTTTACCACGAACAGCGGTGTAATTACGCTGCCAAGGTGCCGGGGGCCGACGTCGCCCACCTGTGGCGAGAAACGAGCGTCGGACGGTTCTGGCGTCGAGGAGTGAGTCGTGTAAGAGGTCTGGGAACCAGCCAGCTACTCTGGACGTAGAGGACGTGTAGCGCACCCACACAGGTCGGACTGGAACCCACACATTGTCTACTTCGCTACGTGACAATGGACTGCTATTGGACGGATAAAGATTGAGAGAAACATCTGTAGGTGAACAAATCCAAGGCGCGTCTTTGTAGATCGGTGAAGAGCCTCGAGGTCGCTTAGATTCTTGATCGATGCCCGTCACGTTGAACTGAAGAGTTTTCCTCTTAAGCAATGCGACCTTCCAAAACCTCAAAACCAAAGGGATGCTTTTCCGTAAAGCGATGCAAACGCCTATGGGACGCATTGCTTCCTATTTACGCATTGCTTCCTATTGACTATTTAAGGGATGTCTTAATTTATCGATATTAACCGAGTCAAACCATCGACCCAAGTGAACCATGTCCACCGTCCTCCGCCTCAAGACTGCCGACCAGAAGACGGTGACTCTAGAGAAAGGAGTCTTCGAGAAGTCCGAAGTGTTGGATAGGTTCGTTGAATTATATGAAGACGTAGATGATGAGATTCCTCTCGACAACATCGACTCCCATACCTTGGAAATGATCAAGAAGTACTACGAGCTGAAGGAGGAGGATCACTCCGATGTGGAGTTTTTCGCACAACCCAAGGAGGACCTTTTCAAGCTCGTGAAGGCGGCCGACTTCCTTCAAATGGACTGCCTCTTCAAGCGTTGTTGCCAGGTCATTTACGACTTGTTCATCTACGGAAAGGACGATCAGAAGATCCGGAAGACCTTCTACATGGAGGAGGAGGACTATGAAGGCATTGAGCAACTTTTCACAGAAGACTTGTAAGAGAGCGCTTGGAGGTTCTTGATGAATAAAATGTTGTGTGCTAAATTACATTGTGAATCTCGGAGTTATTTGGGGTGACTTCGACCAGAGGGTGAAGAAGGTGAAAAGACCCTCCAAAGGACGCAAAACACATCACACAATAAACAACAGCCTCATTTCAGGAATAAAAACAACAATCAATATTCAATAAGGTTAATGAATAACAACGGAGTTAAATGAATAGATATAAATAGAAGCTACGGAGAAGCGCTCACCGTTCTAACCTGTTGACATCGTATCAAAGTTGCTGCCGGCGCTGACTTGAATCGGGCCCATATAGTTGTCCTGTTTCACATTGAGGACTTTCGTTTTTGCTAAACCTGAAACGAAAGAAGCAACATCATCCATGCACGGAGGCACGAGCACGTACGCATCAGGCCCATGAACCTTTCCATTGCAGCCCGTCGATCTTGACAAGATGATAGCATCTGGCCGAAGGTCGTTGGACCGTCCGACTTCTTAAAGTCACTGAAAGTATAGGAAACATGGTTAATATTCTGAATCAACTCATACTTGATGACAAGCGCTTCGTAAGGTGTGTCCTCAACTTGCACGTCTTCTTGTTGGCTTTCATTGCGCAGTGAAACACGGGAGAAGTTTGCCGCAAAGTCGACAAGTGATCGAGATGCGTGGACTGCAGCAAGAGGTTCAAGGGGAGAAGGAGTTCTCAGAGCACCAATCTCTGGCAGGACATCCATGTTGGGTGTATTGAGCCGCTGAGAAGCATGACCCTCAAGTCGAACAGCAGACATTTGATCCCTAATCTCAGGTAGCAGGGCCTCGTTTTGGAGTACCGGCGTGGCGGACATCATGTTGCGAATTCGAGAAGATCGTCGACGTCCAGCTGTAAGGTAAGTAGCTATTTAGAGAGCTTACTATTAGAGGGCTTACTATCAGCATCGCGAGCCTGCTCCAACTGTCCAGAGGCGTTAAACAGTCCAGCACTGACAATGCTCTCCTCGAGGTCTTGTTCTTGTCGTCTTTTCTTCTGTGGTTTCCGAGCTTTCTATAAGAGTTAAACAAATTTAAAGCTAAACAGAAGCAAGGAAATTTACCTTCGCAGGAGTCGCTTCTGACTGTAGATCAAATTCGATATCTGCGTTGGGACCAAGCTGAAGAAGGAAATTTCGATATGATCGAAGTATGAAACAAACCGGAGAACACAAGAGCTGATTGATCCTAGCCTTCGTCGCCTTCTTGCGCTTTACAGAGGGATTTTCAGTGGGTGCTCCCTCTGGTTGGTTCGCTCCATTCCTAAGTGTAATACATGAAACGGCTGAGAGGTCCCGAGCAAACTACATTTCCGCGTCCAATGCTTGAGGCGCCGGATCACCGTTTGCCTCCGGAAGTACGCCGAAGGGATCGTCCATTCCAGGTGTGCCCAAGTCAAAGCTGAAACAACGACTGGTTTAGATGTACCCATGAAAAGATCTCTTACGGGATATTAACCGCAGGGAGAAGAGCGTCCAATGCATTCAGTGGATCGACTCTAAAATAGTAGATTTAGCGAATGCCTAGATACTTTAACGTTACTCTTCTGGAGCTCCTTCTACTCCCTGGGACGCCTCCTTAATGAGACGGTTCTCGCGCCTTCGCCGCTTCACGCTGGCTCCATCAACTTCGTTTTGCAGATTATTCACACGCTCCATCATCATCTGTACAACGTCTTGTTCATCGGGTTCTTGCTGAGGCGTTTCCACAAATCGTGGAGTATGTACTTCTTCGGGCACAGCCTCTCGTACAGGAGTACCTCCTAACTGGGCTGTAGGCTCTTCAGGAATGTTCATGAGTTGCCGACGCCCATAAAGCTTCTTCTTCGACCGACGGGCCGGGGTCTCCGCCAGTTCAGCAACGCCTAAACAAATCAAATGATTCCAGCCATAATTGCATTCCATACGCTGCACAATTGCTGCCAAGTCTTCGTCTCTGGTGATATCCTGCGCCTCGCTGACATCCATAAGGTCGACCACGGTCACTTCTCCAGGTTGAGTATCCTCATCATCGGATAAGATTTCGTAGATCTTGCCGCAGGCAGCTTCCGTCTGCGAATCAATTCTCTTTCCTAGCGAGCTAAAGTACTACTTAAAGGAATGCAAAGGGAGATAAACATTACGCTAGTAGAGATATCTTCTTCTTATGTCCGATGATTTCGAAATTTTCTTGTGCCAGTTTCCGTGCCTCCCAGTAGGAGCTCGATGCTTTCTCTAAATAAACAAGAGTAAAGTACAAAAACTCATTGACCTACTTTTGAAGGAGTCCACTTGGTCGTTCAGGATGTGCATAACTCCCAAGAAGAGGCGGGAGGACAGCTCGGCGGAGACTCGGAACACTTCGCTGTTACCGACGCGTTGGGCCACGACTCCTCTTAAATCACGTCCGCAGATCAGATCGCCCACATTTTTCCTGAAACGCCTGATCATGTACAAGAATCGAGAATGAGACGTACGTCAGTTCTTCAACCCTGGTGATCGTGCCTTCTTCATTTCCTTCGATCGGCTCCAAGTGGGTGTCTGTGCTAGTGCTGCTTGCCTGCCTGTAAGGGTCGAATGAGTGTTGACACGGAGACAGGAGACATCGACACAATGAAATCGAGGAGAGACGAAAGGAGGACTTACCAGACGGCGCGATACTTCGGATCCTTCGAGTAATCCTGCAGGAACTCCGCGATTCCAAACATTTTGGCGAAATCCAAGACGTAGACACCAGGGGCGGAAGGGATGAGACAACCTCAGTCTCACATACCGTACAATTAAGATTTCCTGGTGGGACGCGAGTGTTCCAGTCGATGCTCAGGAGCATTTCGAAAGTCCCCGGAGGAGGCGAAGCTCATAAAGCTGCCATGCCCCTAGAAGCTGCCACGTCTCAAGAAGCCACGACGTACCATAAACATCTTTATTATGCGAACATAAAAACTATTACAAATAACACATATAAATGTCGCTAGGTTCCTTCGCCTTTCTAGGTCGTCCTTACAACAACTGCTGGAAGTTCGGTGTGAGCCTCTCTTCCATTTCCTTTTCGAGCTCCTCCACTAGGAGTTCATCGCGCGCCACTTCCTCCCAGTTCGTCGAGTTCCCCTTGTATTCTTCGAACGGATGTTTTCCGAAGTTCGGCGAAGGTGGCGGGAGGACCACGGGGGCTACGGTCTGGATCTCGATCTTTGCGGAGTTGGCGTTGGCGCTCATGCTGAGGTCTGAAAGAAGGGTGAATGTTATTTTACTATGGAAACACGGGTAGGCTCAAATAAACCCCGAGAAAGATGACAGCCAAGCGGACAAAAGATTCACTACGCGAAACTACGAATTTCCTGCGCGAAAGCTTCGTCGCTGGAGAACCTCGCTGGTCGCTGCCTTCCTGCGTATCATTAGGTGTTCGCCTTGAGACAGCAGGACTTAAACAACATTCGTCTCTACCAATAGGAAACGCCGCATAGTAAGCAGTTCAACGAGCGCTGGTAGGAAAAGACGCAAACGAAACATTGATTCTGGACAATCACTGTGTGAAACATGCATGCACTTCCATGGGAACGACCACCACTCAAGCGACAAGAATGGAGCAAAATCAGTCCTCGAAGGGACCGGCAGCATGGGGATTCCGCCAGTTGTTGACAGCCCCACTCGCGCAGCTCATCTCCCACCTTCTCGAATCTGGATCACATCCCTCAGGAGCGCCCAAACTCCCCTCGTTCCCTCTGCGTACATACCACTCGCTCGCCGCCCGATGGTCTCGGGTCGTGTGCCCTGCGCGCGCTCCGCCCATCTACGATGTTCTGTCCTTACAGTGGAGCTGACGGCGGTAGGCCTGTCGATGGCGTCAGCGGTCTGTCGTTTACATAATACCACGTGCTGTTCCGCGCTTTTGTGTTTCACATGATCGCGGCCAGCATGGCAAAGTGCCGATCGAGGAAGTATTAACGGTTTGTTTTTCAGCAAGCCGAGCAATGCTACAGGCTGAGTTGCTTCCGGGCAACCAACGGCTCTACCCCGAAGATCACTAAACACTCACAGTGCCAGAAGATGATCGTTATCCGTGTCTAAACTACCCTATTCGCAAACAACATGAACGAGATCACGCGTCAAAACTTTGTAACGAGCCTCCCAAAGCTGGAGAAGCTCATTAAGCACGGGTCATTCGTAGGTAAGTCGCCATATTCTCAGGGCAGGCAAGAGGTTTCTGCTTTAGCACTTGACTTCGAATTCTTGGGTCTCCCACAGGAAAACGAGTTGATGCGCCCTTCGCTGCTTGACACCCCACACGAGAGATATGCGAAGAACCGAGAGTCCGTGCGGCGTTTCCCACCTGTCCAGCTCGGGATATCCGTTTTCCACGAGCGAGAAGACGGTCGCAAGTAAAGATCCTCCAACATTTCCATGTGTTAACCAGCTTTTAGCTATGACGTCTACGTGTTCAACGTGTATCTGTTCAAGCAGCTGCAGGGACTATCGCTCGACTCGTTTTCCTACTCCGCTGTTGCCTTCCTCCTACAACACGAATTTGACTTTACCAAGGTAGGTGGACATGTACTTGGCGGGGTACTGTAGTCGACGCACCCTTTAGTGGATCGACTGCGGTGTTGGTTTCGCCAACGACGATGAGATTGCAGAAATAGAGAAGCGCCTCACGCGCCGCACATGTGACTACAACTTCTTTGGGGACAGCCTCCAACCACGACTGGACTTATTGAAGAAAGAGATAGAGGTCAAAATCGCCTACGATGCCGAGATGTTCGATCTCTCGACTCCACCCATCATAGAGCTCTCCGATTTCGCTCTCTCCATCGAGCTCTGTCCCAAAGTCAACCAGAGACGCCTATCATTCTCGTTAGTCTTATATATCTTTGTCCTAACTCTACTTGGCTGCTTCTAGGCACACAATCTGGAGAAGACCCCTCAGTGACTTGGAACGCGCAGCAGTGCTCTACGAACTCACCTACTGCTATCCGAATGTGGAGTTCCGCATAGAAGATTGTGTGCTCTATTTAAAGCGCTTGTCGACGAAGGATTGCCACGAGAAGCGAATCGAATCCGCGCTCAACCAGCTCCTCGATCAAGTCCGGGGCGCTGCCGCAATCGTTAAAGCGATCATCCGAGCAAAAATCGTAGGTCCCTCATTTGATAACTGCTTAAATATAAGTTCTTCAGCCGGTTGTCATGCATAACTGTTCTCTGGACCTCCTTTATCTTTTTCAACACTTCACCGCCGATTTGCCTGGTAAAGATCATGGAGTTAGTGGAGGCATAATTTCTAGCTTGCAGACTGCTACGAGGCCGCAAAGAAGCGAATCATCCGCGCGTTCCCTGTCATTATGGACACCAAACTTCTGGCAATCGCGAATTCATCCGTTCTCAGGGACCATCGCCTGTTCAGCTTGGACCTGGAAACACTAAAGGCCTACTTCGAAAAGTTAGAAATATGCGTCTTTTAGTTGTGAGGAGAATGTGTTTTTCAGAGGACCTGGAAAGCACTTTGACTCGCCTCAAATGAACGCGCCACCACTCGTTAAAGTGCCAGAAGATGACCGTTTCCACAACGCGGCCTTTGACTCGAAGACAACTGGAGAAATTTTCCTGAAACTAGGGAATTTGTTTCTAGCTACAAGGTAATCGCCTTCTTCCATGCTTGTAAGATTCCTTATTTTTCAGTCCTGAGTTCACCGAACTTCGTCGGAGCAAAGGAAAGAAGTGGCGCTTCCGCGAACTTATGCATCTTCTTCGGCCCTACATCAACGCCCGAATTCCGATTGGCTTTATGCGGATACCGTATCTGAACTTCCTCGGCGAAGAAGGAGCGCCTTTCGAGTCGTTCAATCTGGTTGTCAAAAAGCGGGCCGACAACGTCGCCACATCCGACCACCCGGCTCTCGAAGTCAAGAAGAGGCACCTTATATCATGGCGCTGGCTGGACACTCTCGTCGAATACGTCAACGGGGCTCAAGCTCGACGGGAAAGCAAGCTCCTCATGATGACCACTCACGATGTCGCACTGATGTACAACACCGTTATTGGCATAGGCGGCAAGTGGAAGTGCGATTTGGAGCTGGCACAGGACGAGCTCAGCGTGTTCGTTGTTTGTAACTGTTACGAAACGTAGGTTCTCCCAGGCCCAGAGCAAGGTTTTATCAGCGCTCTTCCAGATACACTCGGTTATACCATTACTTCTCTCATCACGACCACTTCATGGTTTGTAAGAAATCCACTGTTTATTCCGTTTATCGAAAGAACAAGAAAGACGACAAGTCGGACTGCGAATCCTGCACCTCAGCAATACTCTCCGTAATGCCGGGCTACTACTCCGCCTTTACTTCCCGGTTCGATAACATGTATGCCAACTCACTCAATTGTTCGCCATCAACAATGACATATTTTAGAACGCTGGCTGTGTCGGCTGCTGCGCTGGTCGTGGTGATAGGCGCTCGTTATTTACGATAATAACTTCATCAATCTTCCCGCATTTTCAAATTGTTGTACATAATTCACTTTCCGATTTTCCTATCGAGCAATAGTTCCTCGTCGATTCACTTATAATGTAACTGTAACTCTGTTTTTGAACAGGAGCCTTAAGAAGCGTGTACATGAATGGAAACAAATAAAAAAAAGTTGGATGGTTCAACGACTACTACACCAAGGTTTCCAATACTTACAAGGATCAAACGTCTCAAAATGGAGGGGTTTGCACAAATCAAGATTCGTGCAAAACCGACTGTCTACGCCTTCCGTCTAGCAGACACTTCGAGGGTTTAAAAAGAGCGGCGGCGCAGTTGAGGCGGATCACTCGTCTGGAGAATACTCGACAGTGGTTGGCCTGGAGAAGCGCGCAAGAAGCGATCAAAGATGCGTCTGCTGATGGGCGAAGGCGAAGGCAAAGAGCGAAAGGAGACTGGAAACGTCCATTACAAGGTGGCCGAACTCAGCAAGCACTACGGACGTCTCGGCGAACATCTGGCCAGAGCACGTAAGTGGATCTTGGAATCTTATTATCACCGTATTTAATACCCTTGTTTCAGGCGAACGCGGAAACCGTTCACTTTGCGATCTGGAGGTCCGCGTCGGCGAGGAGAACGAGTTCATCCATGCGGTCGTCGGCTCCGTACATTCCAACTTTATCCGTGACGTGAGTTTCGAGCTTTTTCTTCTACTCTATCGCTTCTTTTAGTTTGTCAACGAAAAGCTGAAGGCGCCCTTCGTGGTCGACCTGTCCGGTCTATGCCCAAAGTCCGTTTTCAAGACGCTCGATTGGATGTACCGCGGCCAAGTTGATCTGCCTTGGAAACACATCGGCGATCAGCTGATGGTAACCGGTCGCTTGGAGATCCCGGTGCTCCATTGCCAGCTCGAGGAGCAGCTCCGCAAGATGGCGTCGAGGAACGAACTTCGGGTCACCTGCGTCAACATCGCCACCGACTGCCGCTACTTTGTGAGTGCTTCGTCTCGCATCACGTGAATGTCGTCGTTGTAGGTGTCTTCAGCCACTAAGGCGTTCATCATCAGCCTGGCGACGAAGCAGGTGGGAAACTTCTCCACGACTGACCTTCAGAAGCTGACGACGGGCTCGATCAAGGAGATGATCGCGAATGCGGACGTCACCTTCACACAGAAGGTAGACATCATAAACATGATGCTTCATTGGCTCCGATGTGACCGCTACCACCTTCTCGACGAGATCTTGCCTCATCTGAGGGTGCCCAGTCTTCAACACGAAGAATCCGCCTTCCTATCGCACCTCCGGCGACTGATCAAGCATAGCGACGCCAATGAGCGTCGTAACCTACACGTCTACTCGGACGATGGAGCGAGGCTGTTCGTCTCGTTGGACCCAAAAAAATTTGTCAAGAACAGTGGAGTCATTGTGTCGAAGGTCGACGATGACGACCCGAACAAGGTGTCCGACACGGAGATAGCCAACCAGGCCTCCTGCAATGAGGTGAACAAAGTGGTCGGCCGCTACGACTTCGATGCGTCCGATCTCAAGGAGCTGCAGAACCTGCCCGGCTTCAGCAAGAAGGAAACGAAGAAGCAGTCCCAAAGCAAGACCAATTTGCCAGCCCAAGACAAAACACTCAAGTCCAACAAATCCATTAAGGAAGATACGAGTTCTCGACGTTACACGAAGGCGCCAAGGAAGAATTGTTCCACTTCTTCAAATGCATCATCGTAGGTGTTTCCTTCATCAGTTCTCAGAACATAATATTTCAGCGTCAATGCCTACAAGGTGCCAGCGGACAAGTCGACGAAGACGGTCGGCCGCTTAGAGGTATCCGATCGTGAGGTAAAGGACATCAAGTGTCTCCCCTCTATCAGCACCTATTCTGACGCTCGGGTGATTCGGGGTCAGCGCGGATTCACTCAAGACGAGATCCGCGATATCCAGCGCGTTCCTGATCTGTTCGGAAGTGGATCAGTCGCATGCTCCACGATCGGGCCCTCTTCTGGTACTATCGCATCTTGCAAGAAATATCCGAGTTTGACCGACCCGAACTACTCAACTCATGGGATCCGTTTTGGGGCTGTTCGCGCTCCTAGCAACGTCTCGACCTATGTTTCGTAAGAACACGTGAACCATAGGTTGATTAACTTGTTTGTGTTTTTTAGAACAGCTGAGGAACCGGAGAAGTCTGACAAGACAATCGAAGATCTTCGCCGTGTCCCGTCGATCTCGGCCTACTCGGACGCAAGAGTGATCCGAGGCAAGCAAGGATACACACAAGATGAGATCCGCGAGATGAATCGTCTTCCGAACTATTTCGACGACAGTTACACTCGCCACTGGGTGGAGAATGGACGTGATAAAGGATACTGTAGGTGTTTTTATGAGATACTCCTCATGAGTCCTCTCCTTTTCAGCTGCTTCTGCCTTCTACTCCGATCGTCCGCAGTCACTTAGCTGCTCGACCGTCGGTCCCGCCTCCGGAACCTATAGATCCTACGGGAAATATCCGAGTTTCGGTGGGTCGGATTGCGGTAATGAACGCGTGCCCACGGGACCCATTTGTCCTCCCCAGGGCGTCACCATCAACAAGAGGAGGCGTCGCGCCGAAAGCGTCGCTGACATCAACCGATACCCTTCCATCTGTAAGTTCTTTGAATTCCAGAGCGTCTTCTAAGCGCCCTTTTCCAGGCTCTGAGCCGTACGTCCGCATCGAGCGGGGAAACCGGTGCCCCGAAAGCGTTGCTGACATCCGAGCTATTCCTGACCAGTTCAACGACTTTGTGTCGCCGTTCTCCAGTGTGAACGGGTCTAGCTTCGGTAGATACCCCGTGCGCAGGGCCAAGTCCAAGTCCAGCTGTCATACTCCGACCACGGAGCCGTTTGCAACCGACGTTTACGGTGGAAAGTACCGCACCCCTTCTGGTAAGTTTCAGAAGTTGCACAGCACCGCCATCTATTTTTTGCTTCAGAGATTTCGCTGGCGACCTCCGCTGACATCCGTGACCTCCCGGACGTCTTCGCCCGTACTCCGAGCAAGACACACCAAGGGGCCTTCGGTCCTTTCCCACCAATACAGGAGTCTATCTGCTCGGATTATCATCGTCGCCCTCGGACCATCTCCGACGCGTCCACCCAGGTGGAGTACCCCGACATTGACGCCTCGGATTCGGCCGTTATTCCGAGCGTCAATCCGCCTATGAGGCGCACAAGGTAGGCGTGACAGCGCTAGGACAGTCGTCTGAACTCGAACGGTTTTAGCGACGTGGAAATTTCTTCGATCTCCTCCCAGTACCTCGCTTCCGGACTCTCGGGACACGATTCTGCTCGTATCTCCGCTCCTACCCCCGCTCCTCTTCCCGATCCTATCCACAAACATCAAAACCCAAAGGCACAGGACTCGGAAAGCAAGAAGAAGAAAAACTCTAACCGTAGTAAGAAGGGAAACTCGAAGAAAGACGCGCCAAAGTCAAAGAACAAGAGCAGCGTCCACCTGAAGTTGAGCAACGAGCCCAAGCGGAACAAGTCTGAATACATGTTCACCAAGTAAGTGGTCCTGCTTCATCATGTAAGTATATTAATATAACAACCTTGTGAATTGTATGTGTGATTTTGGTGACCTTGAAGGAGGAAATACAAGTTTTCGGTAATTTTGCATTAGCTTTATTCACAGAGCGGAATCAAGCAGTCGGAGCATCAGCGAAGTCGACGCTTCTTTTTCCGTAGTATCCGTAGGACGCGTAGGATGGGTAGCCGTAGTAGTTATTGTACCCGTAACCGTATCCTCCGTAGTAGCTGCCGTAGTAGGAGGGGTAGTAGCCATAGCCGCTTCCGTAGTAGTATTGGGCGTCGGCCGTCGGGGCGAGGGAGAGCGCGGCGACGAGGAGGAGGACGGAGAAGACGGACCTGAAGAAGGGCATGAGGCTCCCGGTTCCGCAGGGATACTTACACTCGGAAGGCGTTCATGGCGACGGAGAGGCTGACGACGCCTCGGAAGGAACCGTTTTATGCGACTCCGGAGCAAACAAATCCCCTCGGGTTACGCAAACAGAGCGAACGCGAACTGGACTCCGGCGCTCTTTGGGCGAAGCGGACAAGCAACCGTTTTTGCATTTCGCTACTTGGCACTCAATTCCATGGAGGAAGTGCAAACAATTCTGCACCAGTGTGGTGGATCAAAGGCTGCATCAAAGGGGCAACGGCTGGTCGTGGTATGGGTTACTGGAAGGAATCGCAAAAGAAGTCGCTCAGAGAAGGAGCCTTCCATTCTACAGCGATATGGCTTTGATCGCTATAGACGTCTACTCTACGCTGTAGACGTAGGAAGTCTCACCCGAAGCCGAGCCCTTAGCATTCGAATCAATTGTTTTCTAGGGAAGAAGCATCTCTGGATCGCTTTCAGAACTGAGACTTATAGGATCGTTACTGAATTCCACAGAAACGCGTATTCAGCTTGATCCAATACTATACCTTTGTTTGCGTTGCCGTACCCACAAAATTGACAAGTAGCGAAACTTCGTCCAAAGAGCGCCGGAGTCCAGTTCGCGTTCGCTCTGTTTGCGTAACCCGAGGGGATTTGTTTGCTCCGGAGTCGCATAAAACGGTTCCTTCCGAGGCGTCGTCAGCCTCTCCGTCGCCATGAACGCCTTCCGAGTGTAAGTATCCCTGCGGAACCGGGAGCCTCATGCCCTTCTTCAGGTCCGTCTTCTCCGTCCTCCTCCTCGTCGCCGCGCTCTCCCTCGCCCCGACGGCCGACGCCCAATACTACTACGGAAGCGGCTATGGCTACTACCCCTCCTACTACGGCAGCTACTACGGAGGATACGGCTACGGGTACAATAACTACTACGGCTACCCATCCTACGCGTCCTATGGATACTACGGAAAAAGAAGCGTCGACTTCGCTGATGCTCCGAAACTGCTCTGAATAACTGTATCGAAGAGGGATGTAGATCTATATCATTCATCTCTCAACAGTACATGTGGTCATGGGTGCACTCGAGTACAAAAGAAAAAACTGATAAATGCGTACAACAAGTTTTTAAACACTCTTTATTAACACTTTTAGTGCGAAAGGGCGCCAACAGTATTCTATCTAAGCACAATTACTCATTTTTATGTTCCTCGGGAGCTTCTTCATTCACTTCCCCGGCCGGTTCATTTGGCTCCATCGACACGCTTGGACTGACTTGTTGATTGATGCGCTTTTGTTTTTGCTTCTGGCGTTGGTTTTGGAACCACCTGTTGACCTGATTCACGTCCAGTCCCGTCTTCTGGGCCATGTTCAACCGCTGCTCCCTCGTGGGGTAGCGCGTCTCCTCGTAGAGTTCCTTAAGGCATTTCTTCGTCTTCTCATCGTAGTTTTTCGAGGACCGAGCACCGGTGTTGGACGGTTGGGCGTTGGAACTCGTGGTCTGAGAGTTGGAGTTCAGGAGCTGAGGCATGAGTTGAGGCGCCACTATGCTCAGAGCATTCACTATGTACTTCACATACTCCGTGTAGGCATGATTGAAAGCGGCAGAAGAAATCTCTTGGAGGATGATTGGGAAGCTGTTGCTGGGCGTCTCGAGAACCTCTTGAACGAGTTCCTGGTTCTGTTCCGAGGTTCCAGGTTCGGAAGACGAGTTTGCGGAGGATGACATATTGGTTTCGCTAGCGCTCACAAGTTGTGATTAGAAGGACGTGGAGCAGTTGTATTTATATGTAAGAAGTGCTAACGTGAAAGCGATGCTAATCCTCCTTCTTGCATCGTTTTGTTGTGTTACCGACCTTGCCTCTATTGTAGATAGCTGAGAGAAAGTTCCAAGTCGTAGTGAGAGCCCGATTCTGAATTGCGGACGTTCCTGATTGCTCTGTGCGTTTAAAGATCGTTACTAACATGAAAGAAGTGCGAACTTGAAAGCGATGCATCTCTTGCGTCGTTTGTGGCGCCAATAAGGACGTCAAAAAATCGACACAATTTGTAACACTTGATCAAGAAAAAAGTTTTTTTTACCATAAAAACGGATTTGCAAAGAGTTTAATACCAAATAACGAAATCGTCTTAAAAGCTTCAATACAGTATACTCATGCCAAAGATCTAATCAGCATACTTAAGGTTTTCTGTCTTGTATTGACCCTGAACTGCTCTTGCAATTGTTATTTCTAAACTGTGATTGCTTTTAAGCATTAAGACGAAGAACACTTTATGTACAGAAAAGGCCGGAAGCCGTATTTGAAAGACTTAAAATCAAAGGGATGCTAAATCGAGGGAATCAGAGGACTCTAGTGCCTCTTTGCCGTGCTTGGAAAGTTGTTGGTCGAGCGAAGAACAAAGACGTTGCTGGACTGGACATTGAAGTTCGGTTTCCTGCACGTGACGATGTTAACAAAGGGTTGCCTGATGGACCTAACACACAAATCCGGGTCAGATTTTGCAGTTCATGCCTACTTGTTCATGGTGAGATAGAGCGTTGGATTGACAGTGCCGTTCAAAATCCACATGGAGTTGACCGTGAAGAGGGTCCACCGGGTGTCGGGCAAGAAGAGGTCGTAGGTGTGCCAGGCGACCAAGCAGAGTAGGTTGTAGCCGAAGACGAGGACAGCCTGGATAAGCACTCGCATCTCGTGGGAAAACCGGAGCTTCGTGGTCGTCAGTTTTCGCTAAATGGGCTTGCGAATCAAGTGTTAATGCCATCGCGATTTGTGCTTAAGTGATTGCATTAAGACTGTTCGAGCACGTTAAGTCGCCTTGGAAGCAAATGTACAAATTAAGCTACAACTTCGAGGGCAGAGTGCTCCTGCAATCACACATATTGTGAACGTAGTATGTAGCTAATAAGGGAGTCGCCTCCACTGTCAAATATTAAGAAGTCGAGACCTCTGAACTCACCACAATAATGATCTTCACAAAAACGATGGCATAGAATATTCCCGTCAAGACCAGCATAAAGATAATACTGTAGAATTCCAAGCGTGAAATCGCATCGCTCCAAGGAGACTCATCATATCCCCACGTAAAGTTCTCTGCGTTGTAACGGATGCTACATAGAGGGGAGAAGTAGACGCCGAGAAAGGCGGTAGGCCATATCCAGCAGACGGTGATGAGTACGGTAGTGGAGTGCCGTGAGAAGAGGCAGGACGTTCGGGAGGGGAGACAGACGACGAAGAAGCGATTCAGCGAGAGGAGTAGGGTGAAGGGGATGCCACCAATCCAGGCAGCGTTTAGAATGGCGCCGCAGAGCTTCTCGAGGGTTGGATGAACACCAGCAAGCGAGAAGAAGCCTCCAAAGGAGTGGAAGAGGACCTGCAGGGAGCCAGTGATGCCCAGCTGGAACATGATACGGTAGGCTGGTGAGTTCAGTTCTTTAGAGCGATAGAGGATCTAAAATGCGTGATGATCTTGGGAATCAAATTTATGGTCCGATTTTCCTTTTCCTTATAGTAGAGGTTGACTTTGCTAAGTTAGAGCACTACGGCATGTATCCAGTGATCAGTGATCTTTGACGTTTCTTTTTAAGGTTCCGCGTCAGTGAGACCATTGGGCTTTATTGAAGTACTTGTGAGCATGCCAAGTTTTTATGTACTTGACGGTCATGATGGACAGGTGTTCAAGTTGTTTGTTCTAAGGCTCTTGGTCAAAGGTTCTAATTGGAAATAGCTGCAATCTTCACAATCTACTTAGTGAGTAAGCACTGAATCACGAGTAAGTACTCCTGATTCGCAAGTACTAATTCAGGAGTCGCAAATGTATTCAAACCCTACTAACGGCTATTGCTTCGTGATTCTGGTTAGCAGAAGACCCTCCACACAGAAGGCGGCTTCAGAAAATAATTGAACCATGTCTCCATTGAGCACAAACTTACAAATTGGACGACCAGGTTCTGAAAGAAAATAAGCATCGAAACGACGACATAAAAGATGCCGACGGCGATGAACGCCAGTTCCAAGGACATCTGAAACCGTTATATCACAATAGCAACTTGAAGCTGAAGAATCTAGCGACATGGACGTGAGGGTTGGAAGACTGGCGCAGGTAACTTTAAATGGACTCTGCGCGGCGATGGGGCTTATCACGGCATTTGCGAATTAGACCTCAAAATACTACAATTCGTGAACTTTGGAATTCGTTCCAGTGAAGCGTTAACTTTGGTACGTGCATGGAGAGAGCGAATTGGCACTATCAGGAAGGTGCGCTTGTAAACTTGTAATTTATGCTCAAAGCACACCGCTTGATTTTCTTTGTTTGTCCGACGTTTAATCTTCTTACACAGAAATGGACTGAAAGTGACCGCACTTTGCTTGATTTTTTAATCTCGGTCCAATTACGGTCTACCCACGCTTCAAGAACACGCACGCGATTGCAAACAAATGAAATTAAACAAGGAGAAAGGATGGACGATTTCATAAAGGAGGGCGCTAAAAATCTAACGTTTGTAGATGCAAAAATATAAGATAAAACTTGGAAAAAAATGGAATGGCGGGAGATCAAAGAAGAGAGTAAAGAAGAGGGTATGTTACAGAAGCGTCGTAAAACGTAAGCAGCATAGGAAAAAATTTCTCCCATATCTTCGCCTACACTAGATGGTCGACGTCTTGGATCAACAGAAATCAAAGAACAACGGATTCATGCAAAAGCACTAAACGTGGCCGTGAGCATATCTGTACTAAGGAGAATTTTTTGAATCTCTGTCCAATTAGGGTTTACTCGGGCGTAAACAACACGCACGCAATGTTCATCAGATAAAGTCGGACATCGACGAAAACAAGGTTCTAAGAATCCGAAATGCCTGCTGCAGGCACAAAGAATGCAGTGGAAGGTCCGGTCATGAAAACCTAAAGAAAAGGCGATGGTACCAAGTGTGATCTGCAGGTGGAGCATAGGGAGAGTATAGGGTGTGGAAAGTAAGAAAAAGAGGAAGGAAATTACAATATTCGTGACTATATATGATACACGAGAGTTTAAATATGTCGTTCGTCATTTGCAGATCTCGTGCACTACTAAAAAGAGGACGGAAGGACATAGATGAGGGTGACGAAAAAGTAGAAAAAAAACGGACGATTAGCTCTAGTTTATGAACGTTTAAGTTTCTAAACTGGCGTTGGGTTGGCGTTTTAAGTGGGACACTTTCTGTGGTGCTGCATATATCCTAAAGAAACATCACTTAAGAGTCAACGCAATATATCTAGCTGAAGCCGAATTTTTCAGGTCACAGTTTATGGCCCCCACAAATTTTCCTGCTTAACATACGTTCAAAATGTGTCAGATTCTAAGAATAAAGCGGAGCGGAAGGACATCTCCCGGTACTGAAGCAGGTACTGCCCATATCCGTCTCTTTTTAGAAACCGTGTCGAAAAGAAGGCTCCATCAAAAATCGGCGCCACGCACACTTGCACAAGACACACCAAATCACAGAAAAGGACATGTTCATGTTCTGCACGGATATCCTTAAACGTACTACATTACGTGCGTGGACAATATGACATATGACAAAGCGGTAGCACTGCCTCCTACAACATGTATTAATGGATATGTTGTAGTAGGGAGGAGAGACTTTTTATAAAAGCACAATTTGCAAAAGGTGATAGCAGAAAAAACTGTGCAACCGGAAGTTAATAAACGGATTAGCGCAGTGCCCAGCTGTGCCACTCTCTGAAAACCAAACTACCGCTTTCTTCTTCGCCTTAGAGGACGGTTGTGATTAGCACAAAGAGGAGGTACTTTGCGGCCTGACGTACTTGCCCCAACTCGGTTGGTCCCGAGTCTAACAGTGTGTTTACACTGAAAGTGTAATCTTGATTTGAGGGTGTGTTATAAAATCCAGTTGTTCAGTTCTTACAGAGTAATAGGATTGTGCTATGCTTCAACATTCTGTCTTTTTAAGTTTTATGGCATCACTTCAGCTTCTGCTACAGAAGATCGTATGGAAAGAAGCGCGAACGTGACTTCGGGTTGCTTTTCCAGATGTATTTTGAGTCTTTCCTTAAAAAGCGCAATGCGGAGTAAGTGCTGGAGTGATATCATGTTAAATGGCACGCAAGTTTAAGTAAAAATCCGGAGAGAAGAAAAATCCAAACTACTCTAACTGTAGATCATGAACTTCCGTAATTTTTGAATAGCTAAGCATGCTTTGAAACAAGCTCTGCAACATTCTACAGCTTATAAAATTTCCACACACTTTCTGATTTTATTCCCAGACCAACTAATGGAATACATATGCATACTATACAGCAGAGATCGTAGTTTTGTTGCGAAACGATGCGTGGAGTTGAGAATGGAGTTGAGCCCGTCTTGTCCTGTGCAGTGCTTGTGAGAAGAGACATATGCGCTGAGTGGTTTATACCGTTTTCTAAAAGGCATGGCTTGGAGTGTATTTTGTCACGAATATTCACAAAAAAAGTGTGGGAAAAATGGAATCTAGCACTACTATTTTCAACAAGCACGGCAAGGAAGTAATAACCAACTGGTATATCTACTTTGCAGCCTTCTTAAGTGCTTTATTTCGTGGCAGTTCTCTATTGGAAAGCTGGTCAATGTCGTCAGTGTCAACGCAATATGGATGAAAAATGCAATATAGATCAAAAAAGCATTCTTTGTCACCGCTCTACTAGAGTGATAGCATCATGCGTTGTGCTGTGCTTTAGTTCCGTGTTTGGTTTTGGCGGATACTTTGCTCTCACGGCTATTTTTTGTTTTGTATCATCTTGATAAGATGGCGCAAACCAAGGCGACCACCACTCACTCCTCTTCCCACTCACTCAACGCTCCCACTTTAGAGATGAAGACCGTCGTTATGCTGCTGACCTTGTTGGGCCTCTCGGCGGCGATGCGACAACAATCTGTTGCTTGTAAAGGACGCCTAATGTGCGGAGACAAGCCCGCTTCTGGAGTGATGGTGAAGCTGTGGGACGAGGACAAAGGTAAGTCCGGGAGGGATAGTTACAGTACTTGAGCACAGTTGACCTTCTACCATACCTAGGAAATAATTCTCAGAAGGGTTAGAAGAGCTGTTGATTTCTTTTCTTTCATTAGGATTTTGGATTCAGTGGAGGGAGGACGTTAAAGTGATGTGGAAGCCTCTAAATAGTTTCGTACTTCGTTTCATTACTACCCTTGTTTATGTACCTGGAGATGTTATGAGATCCCGGAGTTCATTTTTCTTAAGTATGATCCTACCATATCTGAATAGAATTGGCGCTTTCAGTGAGTAGATTACGAGAGTGTCCATTAGTTTCTATTAAGGACCCAACCCGGACGATCTTCTGGACGTCGTGTTCACTGACTCTCAAGGCTACTTCCAGCTGAGGGGATCGACTCGCGAACTGACTACAATCGACCCCGTCTTCAAGATCTACCACAACTGCAACAATGGAGAAATGGTGCGCTAACTAGGCACTATAAGCTTTACTTTGGCTTGGTTTCAGGTCGAGTACCGCAAAATCAAGCTATTGATCCCGGACAAGTATATCTTCACCGGTAGCATCGCCACGATCCCCATCGACTTTGGTGTTTTGAACCTGGAGACCGTATTCGCTATGGAGGAACGTACATTTATGTTTGATAGATTCTGGAAAAACCTTCGCTGATAAATGTAAAAGCTAATAAAATGGACACAGTCGATAGTACTTGGTATCATCCACTTCTTCTGACGATGCACGTGATAGGGTAATAGTCAGGAAAACAGCCTCAACACTATATAGATATCATATCTCCTGGGCAATGATTCCTTTTTATAGGATAGCAGTAAAGCCAGCGACTCGAGGCGGTAGGCGGGCATCACTGTAGGATGGCATAGTAGCTGAATCAATAGAACTTGTTCTTCAAGCTCTTTCGCGTTCATATTCGCGAACGAACTTGCGAGCTTTCCGAAAACAGCGTGTGTGGTCCATGTGAGTCCGCGAGGTGGCGAGCTCGCGTGCTATCTCATTCAGATCATCACGGAGCTGCTGTAGGGCTACTTAAAACTATTTAAAAAAATAAGAACGCGCTAGCAGCGTATCTTCTGGCAACACATCCTTTTTATAGGATACCGTAACAGAGTCAATAGCACTTTCGCGTTCATCTTCGGTTCAGATATAACAATATAAGACATCCGTTTCCAGGTGACTGATTTCATGAGAACGAAATCTACACATCGTGTTTGACGATCATATCGCTCTCATGTGATCAAATCTATCAAGATTGGTGACTCACAACTTCCTTTCACTGTTTACTAGTAGTTCTTCCGGGCGTTCCAAAGACGGACAGATCCGCTAATCAGGGCATGCTAAGAATAGAGTGCGACTATAAACATCTGCCCCCTCCACCACCAAAAGCCAACTTCCGACGAGTCTTCTTGAATGGTTAGCTGCCACTAAACGATTAAAGATTACAAGATAGCCAAGATAGCACCACTCCCATGATCAGTTCCTTCTGAGGTTCGACAAAAAGACTCTAACGGCGGGACTTTGCTCTCACGCCTGTTTTTTGTTTTGTATCGTCTTGGCGCTCCCTTGATAAGATGGCGCAAACCGAGTCGACCACCACTCACTCCTCTTCCCACTCACTCAACGCTCCCACTTTAGAGATGAAGACCGTCGTTGTGCTGCTGGCCCTCGTGGGCCTCTCGGCGGCGATGCGACAACAAGCTGTCGCTTGTAAAGGACGACTCATGTGCGGAGCGAAGCCCGCTTCTGGAGTGAAGGTGAAGCTGTGGGACGAGGACGACGGTAAGTTCGGGTGGGGATAGCTACAGTATCTATCTGAGCACAGTTGACCTTCTACCAGAATGTTAGATTGAGAGATAATTCTCATAAAGGCTTCCCTCTTAGGAGTTGATTATTTTCCGTTCTTATTTCAAGTAGAGGAAGGATGTTAGAGTGATTTTTCTTAACTAGGATCTTACCATATCTAAATGGAATTGGCGCCTTTCGTAAGTAGATTACGAGAGTGACTATTAAGGACCCGACCCGGACGACGTTCTGGACGAGGCGTTCACCGACTCTCAAGGCTACTTCCACCTGAAGGGATCGACTCGCGAACTGACCCCAATCGACCCCGTCTTCAAGATCTACCACGACTGCAACGACGGATTCATGGTGGGTGAACTAACGAAAAGTTCTATTAACTCTACTTCGGCGTGGTTTCAGCCCGGCCAGCGCAAGGTCAAGCTGTACATCCCAAGCAAGTACATCTTCAGTGGTGGCGTCGCCAAGTACCCCATCGACTTTGGTGTTTTGAACCTGGAGACCATATTTCCTAAGGAAGAACGTGACGTTATATAAATGTACACTCTTACATTTCCTTCGCTGATAAATATAAATGAAGTAAATTGTAAATGCATTAGTCGATAGCACATTCTCCAATTTTTCGATAGATGTGATAAGCTAATACAGTGCGCGTCAAAATTATACGCCACCCCCCTTTGTCATCAATATGAAGGGCTTTCAAAGAACGTTTTTTCCCGCGTTCTTTAACGTGACGTCACTCATTTTGCTCAAACTGTCCTGGAAGTCCTTCATATTGATGACGAAGGGAGATGGCGTGGATAGGAAATGGCCTGACGTGACCTATTTTGGGCAAAACATTCTGCAGAGCATTGCAGCGATGTCTCTTTTTTCGAGGGAAGAGAAGGAGGTGTGTATCCCTTGGCGAGGCTCTTCTCTTAAGCCTAATGGCACCAATATAAAAATATATATGTTTCATTTCCAACCATCTCCCGTGAAAAAGCGGAATACAACTTCCCCATAGCAACTCCCCCGATGTCTTTTAAAATCGGCATTGTCGCCTAGCACATCTCCTTCTGCAATCGGACATGCATCTGCAGCGTTCTCCTCTCTTCTTGCCACTTCAATTTGGAAAGGTGCATGCTAGTGCGTTTAGATTAATCTATAATATGACTTTTTAGAGCTCACACAGCGCAAGATTCCTCATCGTGGTGATTTCAATCTTAACTTCTCAACTGGTAACATTGTTACAAAGAAGCGTGGCACTACTGGTAGAGTTCAGGTGCATGGTGTTCGAGTTCGCTACACAGAACTTGACGTTAAGTACGTGGGCAAACTCGGGAGAGATCTGCCATTTAAAACCGTGCGCGACTGTATCACCATGTTTGCGCTTAGAAACAAAGCAATTGGATTGCGTGTCCAAAAGAGTGGCGATAAAATGAGATGTTCCCTCCTGAAGAGCTTTATCCGATTCGAAGCATCACAGGATTCAGAAGTGCGCGACTACATCCTCACGACTAATCTCGACGACGACAGCTGTCCGGCCACCCGCAATGGTATTCCGCTTTAAAAAGATGGCCTTATATCGTATTTTCAGTAACTAACCTCCTGGCAAAGCGCTGTGATCCGGAAATAGGTGACTGCGCCTCTCTGGAGAAGATCGTAAGAGGTGTAAGTGTGCCATAGTTCCGTCAGATCTCGTGTTTCAGGCCGACTACTGTCGCTTCGTTGGATCCGACATCGCCAACTGTGTTTGTAAGGATTCACCTTTGACGCTGATCGCACTAATCTCGACAATTCCAGCTCCAAAACAGCTAGAGCTTCCTGATATTGAGTGCCCCAGCGGACAGAAGACAGTCGTGGTGAGGAAGGGGAAACGCCTATGTTGCCCACTCGCGGAAGAAAGAGACGGAAAGGACTTCTGCTGTCCACCGGAGAAGGAGCTGAGGGACGTCGTGAACGAAGAAGCCGTATGCTGCGCCCCTGGGGAGAACCACAAGAAGGGAACGACCCTCTGCTGTGTAGAAGGAACGCATTACTCCAAACTGTATAACAGAGAGCTCTGCTGCGAAGTCGGAAGTGAACTTTCTATGACCACCACCGGTAGTTTCGGCTGTTGCCCCATAGGAGAACACCTCGAGAAGAAGGAGGGAAGTGTGGACATCTGTTGCCCCGACGGAGAACACTTGGACCAAACCGAAGGAGGCGTGTACACCTGTTGCCCCAATGAAGAACATTTGGAGCGGAGCAAGGACGGAATATACGCTTGCTGTCCGGACGGACAAGTTCTTAAAGGATTCTACAAAGGAGAGAAAAGGTGCTGCCCTGCTGAAAGCACATACTTTGAAGACTGTGGGACGTGTTGCGGCACCGATTGGATAGCGTCAAGAGCGGCCGATGGCACACCAGTATGTTGCCCACCGGGCCTGTTGGCCGCCGGATCAAACGGCGACTATGGGTGTGCGCATAAGTAATCCGTGGATCTCAAACGGCGAATATAGGTGTTCTCCCAAAAGTGCGAACAATAGGTGCGCTTAGCATACAGCTTATTTGACTCTATAAGGTATAAGCATTTATTGTACGTCTATTGTAGCAGTAATAATCGCAACTGTCAATATTAATGAATAAAAAGTTAGACATTAAATATCACTATCAAGGAATACGTTTTGCAAACCCTATAATTAAGATCTAATTCAGCAATCTAGAGCTCTTTAAGGAGGACATTCCCTAAAACAAGGTCAGCTTCTTAAGCCTACTTTTGTCCCTGTTAATCACTTCAGCCAATTTTTTCCTCAAGAACGAGCTTAATGGCAGTAATACCCTTTGGAA
>JADLIF010001251.1:0-92628 GCA_016648015.1 Steinernema khuongi
CCACAAAAGTCAAAGCAAAAGCAGAAAAAACGAAAATAAATATGCATTTTTCTTTCGGGTTCGAGTTCGGTTCGGTTCGGGTCGAAAAAAAATGGGTTCGGTTCGAGTTCGGTTCGGTTCGGTTCGAAGAAAATTGGGTTCGGTTCGAGTTCGGTTCGGTTCGGTTCGACAAAAATTTTGGGTTCGGGCCAACCCTAGTAAGGACCTTCACATGAAGGAGTTGAGGAGGATTAGAGCACGCACTAAAGGATTTTGGACACAAACTCTCGTCAATTACTCCACATTCACGATCATCATTACTACCCGAAGAGTGCACTTTTGTAGAAAACACTGAATATCGAGTGACTTTGCTCAAATCAAAAAGACACAAAAGAATTGATCCTGGCCGGGTTCGAACCGACGACCTTCTGCGTGTAAAGCAGACGTGATAACCACTACACCACAGGACCACACGACATCGCCTTTGTTGAGAATGGTGACAATCACCTGTTTTCGCAGCATGCACACAGTAATCACTTTTATGGTCGATGGATTAAGATATGATGCAATAACATGCTTGTTCTTGATACATTTTCCAACTACATACTGCACGTAGTACAAATGACGCTTGGTCATCATAAACATGGCGTTCTTTAAAGATTGAGCGTTCTCTGCTCAGATGTGTACATCAGGAAACGGTGCTCGGAAACGGAAAAAGTACACTGTTGTGATGCACGAAAGAGGAAGAACTGTGTGAGTGTGGCTAAACGTGCCACTTTCCGAGATTATTGGTTCTGCCAGAGTTCACTTGAAGGGATCAATAACAATGCCGTCGAGGGACAGGCAAAATAGGCAAAATAGAAATCTCGAAATTAGCCTCTGGTCGCGTCACACAGAGGTCAGAAGCAAGTTTCTATGAAGAATCAGGCTTTCGAATTCCCATCTTGCCTTTCACCCTTGCGCCAGAAACTTTGACCTATTTGTTATTCTTCTCTGTCCCAGTTCGAAGAACTTGTAGGACGTTTGTGGATTCACACACACTTTCAGCTAATTCAAAGTGAGTGCGAGAAAAGAAAGCAATCGGTTATTCTCTCTATTCTCTCTGGTTCATCGAACAGGTAAGACTTGTCTATAGTGTTTACCATAAACTATATATCAAATCGGAGAAAAATGTGCCAAAAATTCTAAGAAAATTACGATTCGAGGATTTGGGCATGACTCATTTCATTTTTTCAACAAGTTTCAACGCACTCTATTCTTGTTCTTGTGCAAAAGTGCTGTAACACCATACTACAAACTACACAGGAACAGCACTGCGAGGAACTTCGGCTCGCCAAAACAACGGCACCGCCAGCGGCAGTCGTCATGACCCTGTTGTACCTTATGTTTCCTATGTGCAAAAGTGCGTTGATGCGCTCATTTCCACGGTTATACAATACAGTAAATTTATATACCTAGTATCCTTAAGGACTATGCACGCTTGATCAACATCAACGCAGCTTTCGTTAAGTAGCCTATCTGTTAAAAAGCTTCAATAGCTGCCACTTTCGTAGTTCCTGTTCACCGATGTGTCGTGTGCATGTGGTGGCGCGAGTCGAACCGTGGGAGCGTCGAGTGGATGGACGTAACAGCTTTCACTTTTTTCCCGTGTGAGAATACGTCCATGAAGTCATCTCTCAAGCCCCTAAGCACAGGATACATGCTGATTCACGTGCATCCAGGTGATGCATACTTGGCCAGGATCAGGTAGAGCACTGGCGACACCAGAAGCGAGTTAAGAATGTAGGTCAGGCCGGTGGCCAGGTCGGTCCACGGGCTGGGAGGTAGCTGGACGAAGAAAAAGACGATGTTTAGAGTGATCTCGATGGAGAAGCGGATGCCGGCGTAGATGAACATTGACCGTTCGTCCTTGAAGTGCTTGGTGGCGGATCGACTGCGGAGCCACACGAGCTTCATGATGATGATGAGGTATACGACGAAGCTGAGGCCAGAGAAGGAAGTGAAGATGATGGCGTTCACTTCGGCGAAGAGTTGAGTGTAGGGTTTGCTGAAGTTGTATTTGCCGATGAATTGTCCTGGCGACATGTCGTAGCCACACCACGGGCTGACAAGGAGGGCACAGTATACGAGTCCGTAGACGACGCTGAGGACAAGGAGGATCTGAAATGCGGATAACAGTTATCTATAGATGGGAAGAAGCGTAGGGTGAGATGGCTTTTACAGAGGACAGTACTGATTCGATAAACACGCGGCTATGCGGATGTCGCCAAGGGTCAAGTATGGGTCCAATGCCACCGTAATGAATAGATTGAAATGGCCACCGTGTACACTAGGGATGCAACCGGTTCCTGTTTTTTTTCTGTTTCGGTTGCATCCCTACTGTACACCCTTCAAAATATGACCTTACCTTGTGGAGAGCGGCATGGGTCGGCAGCTCGAAGATCACCTTCAATCTGTTGATCGCTAGAACGAAGCTCAGGAAGAATTCGGTCGCTATGCTTGCGGAATACAGAATCACCAAGAAGGTGAATATCTCATAAGGATCGTAGTCCAGCAACTGAATTATTCCATTCCCGATCGCTCCGGGACCAGCGAACAGTTGGACGATGCCGATTTGTGCCATGATACGGTAACACTCCAGTTTCCGATACTTCTTTCGCGCGAGAAAGATCTGAAGAAGATTATCATTTCCACCACCTGTCAGGCAAGGACGGCTTACATAGATGAACCGGATGTAGATCGGCGGAAGGACAAGGCCAATGACGACGTGAAGTATCCCCACCACAAGACGTAGAGTCTCCATGTCCATATCAGGCCGAGATTAGAAACTGACGTCTCCACGCTCTAAGAATATGTATTTCTTCTGTCGGTTGATCGCAAAAACGACTTCAGGGCGGGATCAGCTCCATGGGACGTTCCCTCGTCATATTGTACTTCTCCACACTTATTTAGAAAAGTCATGGGAGCGGCGTTGAACTTTATATTCAAAATATAAGTACTTAGGAGTTCCGCCTAGGAAGGTTCCTTTTGCCTAAGTTCATCGAAGCGGACGACTTACAACATTGGAGTAACCGACGTTTGAGTGACTGTAACTGAGGTTAACTTACAAGGTTCAAGTCGATTCAGTTCAATCACATTTGACATCTGTGTTTGATTCAACTTACAGGAGAACCTGAAGAGTGTCCTTTTTGTATATTTTGCCGTTGTGCTCGAAATCACTTGCATAGCTCATCTGAAAATCCATCTCTGTTGGTATGTTCAGTAAACAATCCTTCTATGAATGTGGGTGAAAATCGTAGCGCACGGCTAAGGGTTTACAAGGGAACTTATAAACCTATGCGTGGCATCATAAATGTAGTGGTTATTCATGCGGAAACATGGAACATATCTGCTCGTCGACGATTTGGACTCATTTATAGAAGCTCAGATTAGATTAGTTGGTGAATATCACACGGACGAGTCACGACGTCACAAAGGACATTTTTTAAAGCAAAAACAAAAACACTTGAATGGCTCATCTGAAAATCCATCTCTGTCTCTTCGTAGCGCACCGTTTTGGGTATATTTGATGCATCTGAGTAATTTAGTGATTCCGAATGACAAGATTATTCATGATCGTCGTCGATTTTGACTCAATTGTAGAAGCTTTAGTTTAGATTCGCTGGAGAGTGTCACACGGAAAATGAGGTTAGGAGTCACGACGTCACAAAGGACATTTTGAAACGCTATGGGAACGAAAACATAAGCAACAACAGGTGGAGTGGAGCCCCTCAAACTAGATACAATTCGCAGAGAACTGAAGGAGTGACCATCGAGATTGGATATCTCAAAACTTTGGATCAACCTAGTTGCATCTGGTCCTGTGGTGTAGTGGTTATCACGTCTGCTTTACACGCAGAAGGTCGTCGGTTCGAACCCGGCCAGGATCAATTCTTTTGTGCGGCTTTTGGCGTTTATCCTCTAGACCACTTGAATGGAGCTGCTCATGTCAGCTCTCATGGAGATTCCAAAGAACCTAAGGGCACGAGGCTCCATCATTTGTCAATGCTCAGTTGGAAGTAGTTTTTCCCTGTGCAGTTCGGAGTACAGGAAAGCCCATTAGCCGTGAAATCGACCTAATTGCTTCCGTACTGTTCGTTCCGCAAAATAAAGCGAACTTGCCCGGCGGCGGACCGGTTTGCCTCCAGTGTCGAGTTGCACAAAGCGCGCACTCATAAAAGGACCTTCGAGACTCATTCTACGTTAGCTATGTTCCTCGCCGCCATACTCCTCTCCTCTCTCGTCGAGTCCACTGGGGCGCTGTTATGCCACAAGTTCATGTACGACAGTCAGAAGGGGCTTCAGTCCAATGTGACTGTCGAGCGCAGTCTTGGGAATGACCCCTATTGTATCGCTGTTCACGGTGAGTTATTTGGCGTTTTATGGTGGGGAATTCTGTCTAAGAAGGACTAACATCCCAAGAAGGGTTTGGGATACATTTAGAGGTGTTAGAAGATGTAAATACTATCTCGTTTTGATCTACATATGGACCACCTCATGACAGAATCATATGTAGCGAAGATCGTCCTTCTTAGAACCCTTCTTCTGCAACATGGTAGCCCATAATTCGGTGGACTGTTGGGGTGTTTTCCTTTTAGTAGCTGCATCTATCTCTTCTGTATATCTGTCTATTTAGATGGCGAAAAAAATCAGATGTTCTTCGGTCCCGAGGGGTCGACTGACTCTTGTCGATCTAGCAGTCCATCTTCTTCTGGAGCCACGTTCTCCTCGTGTGATCGATGCAACTGGGACTTTTGCGACCTCGACTACATGCCAGAGAACTTGAGAAACTTGGCTAAGAAAGCGTCCGAAGGCTTCCTACAGCGACCGGCATTTTCTGGATTAGGACAAAATCCGTTCTCTAACCTCGGAAGTTTCGCTCCATCGTTCCAATCTGGAGGACTTCAGCAAAACCACGGACCATTCGGCAGTCAACGCGTCCCTCTGGGTCAGCCACATAGTTTCCAAATCCCAAGTAGCGGATTAGGAATTGAAGGCAGAACCAGACCAGACGTATTCCAATCTCCTACTCCATTCCAAGGGGCGATATATCCACAGAACTCGTTCGACCACGCAGGAAGACACGGCGGGTATCCAGAAGGTCAGGAGTTGCCTAGGAATCACATTCCACTGGCTCTTCACCCTCTGGAAGCAGTGGGTAACACTCACTCAGAGAAGACCTTTGACGCTCACAGGATTCAACCCACCAATCTGCAGCAAAGTGGAGCTTCAGATCGGGATTTCCCCAACCGCTATGTTCCAGTTCCACCGACACCTCAACTATCTTCCGATTTTGATGGAAGATATCCAGCTTCTGGCGCTTTCAGGAAGAGTTCGAGAGAAGTGTCCAGATCAGCAGTGCTTGTGCCTGCACTTGTAATTGCTCTTACTTTCCTTTGAGAACCCTGTGGAATAATAAAATATCGCCCGACTTCTCTTACCAAGACCTGCACTCATCGAGAGAATTCACACACACGAACAGTGCTCTTGTTGGGAAAACTCGGGAAAAAACAAGCTTCGAAGCAATAGTGCTGTCCACATATGTCGTTTATGTCTATTGTTGATGAGGTAACGATATAGTGTGAACATACCCCGACACTATAAACACAGCACTTTGATCTTAAAACCTGTTTATAGTATGCCTTCGAAAAAGCCGTCCAAGTAGCTCTCGGTCTCTTAAATGTTAGCGTTTGGATCTGATCGCCTAATAGGGTTAGCATTCGGACTCTTCTTCCTTGGACTCGACCGCACTTCAAATAGTCGAACTAGTCGAGTTCTTACCCTACCGCATACCATGCAGGCCTGGGGAAGGGGTCACCAAATCTGCGATTTTTTCGGAGGGTAGGGTCCATCAAGAACACTACATATCACCCGTTCCACAATAATACCATTTGTGAAAAAATTTTCTGGTCGAGGCCGGATTTTCGGAGGGTAGGGTCCAGGGGGGTCGCCAGGTCGGCGACGGTCCCCCAGGTCTAATATTACCATGTGGTATTACCATATACATCTACATAGCATATACATCTGTACCTACATGGCATTTTATCTTATGTGGAAGCCTAACTGAGGCTCATGCTTTTACTTAAACAGGCTCTCTCGCGAATGCACCTGGTTCTAACTTCGAAAAGGTCGCATATCTCGTTTCACATACAGGAAGGCACCCTCATATTTCGTGGAAAAAATGTACCATCCTCTGCAGAAGCTTCACCGAAGGTTTGCTTGATTTATATGTTTCAAGAGTCAAAGATCGGATAGAAAAGATTCTTTTGGAATGGGGTGGCTAGATGTTCTCGTTCATACATAAGAATCTTTCTGGCTTCTATTCCTTTCATCGTGACGGGTCCGGGATATTGCGGAGACGCTTGATCAGCTGCACGTCCCTGGGCATGATGGTGACGCGTTTTGCGTGGATGGCCACCAGGTTGACGTCCTCGAAAAAGCAGGTGAGATACGCCTCACAGGCCTCCTAAACGCATGAACGTCATAGGTGTCAGTTAGAGAAGAATCTACTTGAAGTGCGGCGAGCGCGTCCAGCTGGAATCGGACCTCGCCAGGATCCTTGAACTGACCGCAGATCTCCCGGCACAAGCGAGAGAACGGTGCTCGAGGGATCAACAGTTTCGTCAGCGATTGGAATTTGCGGATTTCCTGAAGGGCGCGTGCTCCTGGAAGTGTAAAGGAGGGAACTGGACGTCGGAAGACAACTGTACCTCGCTTGACGGGCTTCTTAATCTTTCGTTTCTGTGAGCCTCTCGCCTGAGAAGTGGTGGGGGTCTGGTTGCTCAAAAAGCTGGATCCGGCGCTTAGGCGCGCGTGCATGCGCTTCCCACTGTGGGTGATTTCCCGAGTGCTCGGCGTCTTGCGCGCGGTCTGCTTGATGCGGGCCATGGCTTACTCTGAAGAAGACGGTGAAATGGGGATAAGGACCCACTTTCGGCCACGAAGTGCATCCCGGATGGATTATGCCGTTGGTCATTGAAGACACCGCTACGACGCGGTATCTACAAAGTTCGCCATCCAGGGGAATGGCGCTAAGACCTTCACGACGACACGTGGAGGACTCGACTCTCTTGTTCGAGCCACCCGTAACTGCGTTACAGCCACACGAGTTTCTAACGGGGCTTACACGGGTACATACCTGTGATTCCATTTCAGTAGGAGAGTCGCCTACGGGAGGAGCAATCGAATTACCACAAAAAGCGGATGTGATTACTTGAGAACCTCGTAATTTAAAGCTATGGAGTGGTCCAAGGACTGATGACGCTTCCATGGAGAGACCAGTTGACCTACTTACTGAGATGTTGACCCAAGGAGAACGGAAGCCAATTAGTTATTAATAAAAATCGATCGATATACATTTGTGAGAGCCGCCCGCTGCGCCTATGAACAAGTGTTAATGAATGAGATGGAATTTAAATGAAAGAACTACTTAAGAAGGCATGAAGCATGCAAGGTTTGGTACAGTAAGGATCGTCAGCTGCTCCACCGACAGATGGAATGCCGCCATAAAAGAGCGAGTTCTCCCCACGGAATGCACGCGATGCCCTACTGGGAAGTGCGAAGATCACGCACGAGAACCCAACGCGGAGATCACAAACGCTCGCGCGGTAAACACACGGAGCGACGGACAACAAAGACCCCAAACGGGAAGGAAGTGGGTGTCTACCGCAGGAAGAGTTGTGCGGGCAGGTAGATCGTGTTGGGACCAGAGCAGTAGACAAATACGGGAATTCCAAACTGCTTTAAGGATAGAGCCGGTCCTTTTACGGTAACGATAGTCGGCGCTTTTAACTAAATTTTACTTCCTTAACTAGCAGAGTAACTTCTGCACTCGGCTTAGGCTTGCCTAGGAACTGCGGCATACCATCACCCGTGAGAGGTTTGAATGCTTCGTGATTCCTGCAAGAAGGGAGGCCATTCCGAATGCCACTCGCTTTAGGAACTCAGAATCGGGTCCAGGACTAAATAGAATTCATTGGCGAACAACCTGCAGCTTTACATATTTGCACGTTTTCTAACAAAGTGACTCTGAGCATTAAGTAGGAGTGGAAGGCACAAAGACTCGTAGGGGCGGCCCTTCTCTCAGCTGAATTCGCGCATGTTCTCCACGCGCTCCAGCTGCTTGTCGTCCTCCGTGTCCAGCTTGAGGATCTCGACGCCGAAGTGATTGGCAATCATATCCACGATCTCCATGGCTCGGTCGCTGTCGGCGAAGTTCACCGCGAGGCCGGGATGTCCGAAACGACCCGTTCTGCCGATGCGGTGGAGGTAGGTCTCGAAGTCCGGTTCGGCGGTGTCGTGCGTCACGGGAATGTCGTAGTTGATGACCATAGTCACCTGGGGCACGTCGATGCCTGGAAAGAGCCAATTGAAGGAGCCATTGTCTTATATTCGACGACAATGTTCTTAGGATAAGATTCTTAGGCCCTTACTGTAAGGGACTCTGTCTTTACGCTCTACTCACTGACCTCTCGCGCACACATTGGTGGTGATGAGGAGCTTAAACTCCCCGTTGCGGAATTTTTCGATCACGTCGGCCCGGTCCTCCATGCTCATGTTCGAGTGGAGGACACCGACGACGTAGCCTCGTTCTCCCATCTGTGCAGCGAGCCAGTCGACGCTGGACTTGGTGTGGCAGAAGATGATCGAGGTGGAGATGGTGATGCCGCGGAAGAGGTTTACAACCGTCCGGAACTTGGCCATCCGGTCGGCGCACGGAACCACAAACTGACGGATGTAGGGCACGTTTTGCTCCTTCTTCTGGAGCCTGTAAAATGTGTGGTTTAGAAGGCCAGGAATATGTCGGCTTACGTGAGGAGATATGCGTCTTTGACGATGGTTTCAGCGTACTTGATGAGTTCTTCGGTGTATGTGGCGCTGAACAGCATGGTCTGGCAGTCCTGTGTGTTGTTCTCTACTTCTCTGAAATGGACAGTGAAGGGTAAGGAGAGCCCGAAGGTAAAGAAGACGTGATTTTACCAAAGCTCAAGTAGATCTTTAAAGGTCTGCCGGTTGTTTTAATGAACGGAGTGAAGTAGTCCACACAAATTACTTCATCTGACTCAGAGTTCTCGCAAGTGATCTAGCTTGGCTCGCATGTCCCACTTCTTTGCTTTGCAGGGTCAAGGCTCAGATCTAGCGAAGGGTAAAGGATCAGTAAAGAATCAAGGATCATATGGCTTACAATCACGTTCCTATGACTTACTATCAGATCCTGATAGGGTGCTGATTTAAAAGGAAAATTAATTCGGTTTTCTATATGGACGTATTCTACCCCGTACTAAACTCTCTTTTCTAAGCTTGACATGGTTCCAGCTCGGTCAGCTAGTCCCACTTCCTTGAAGGCTACCTACTGGTGAAGTCGAATGCTCTGCTCCATGATCCCTTGCATGGAGATCATCTGGTCCGCTTCGTCCAGCACGAACGCCACGATCTTGGACGGATCCAACGCCTTGAACTTGATGATCCAGTCGTACGTCTTTCCGGGCGTTCCGATGATGATGTGCTCGGTGATCTTGGTTCCATGTTGCACTACAATCATCAGTCAACCCACGAGCAACACTGATGTCCCTACATTGCGCTCCCTTGATGGCATACTTCCAAGTCAGGCCTAGGACGTGCTTTCCGAGTTCTCTGATGACTTCTCCAATCTGGAGCGCCAGCTCGAAGGTGGGCGCTAGGCAGATACACTGCGGCCACGGCTTCGTAGGGTCCACGCGGCTCAGCATGGCCAACACGAAGGCCACAGTCTTGCCCGTTCCGCTCTGAGCTTGGGCGATGACGTTTTGAGGCCTATAAGACGACGTTCTTTTCTATAAGCGAATGATGCCGACTTACGGAGCCATGAGAAGCACTGGAAGGATCATCTCCTGGATTTTGGAAGGTTGGATGAAGCCGAGTTCCCCAAGAGCCTTAAGTAGCTCCGGTTTCCTGAATTCCAGGTGAAGCATATCAGTATAAGGCCGGCTTACAGTCTCAAGGAGGTGAAGGTCTTCCCGGAATATAACGGTCCTTGAGGATCGATTCTCGACGACTTAATGGTGTATTCCATGTCCTGCGAGATGTCCGTGAGCTGCTTGTTGAGGAACTGGTTGACTTTCGAGTCGACTGGGAGCTCATTTTCTGTAATTCGCTCGTTAGCCTCATTTTTTATGCGGTGACATACGGGCAGCAGATGGCGGGGGACCCGTAAAAGACATTTTAGAGTAGGAACGCCTGAAAACGTCGGATTACTGAATTGGAGCGTGGAAGCGCGCAGCGGAAGACGGGTTGTACAGTTGGATGTGTGACAACGCAAGAATGTGTTTGGTGCGAACGGAATGTTCGTACGTTCGGCCGGAAGCGACAACAACCTGTTGAATAATGCATACCGTGTATTCCAATGCGGAAATGAGAAAGTACAAACAGAGGAAAAGAAAGCGGCGTTGAGTGAGAAAAATATCTCTAGCGGTAAAATCCAAAAAGAGAGGAAAAGAATTGATCCTGGCCGGGTTCGAACCGACGACCTTCTGCGTGTAAAGCAGACGTGATAACCACTACACCACAGGACCACACAATGGGTGCCTCGGACGAGATGGTGATAAGTAAACACTCACTAATCAATTCCTAAATCGGGTAGACTCTATGGATAGCTAGATAGCCCAACAGCGATAGGGAACGAGGAGATGGGGACTCATTATGAAAAAATTTTCTCTTCAGGTGGCATTAACATATGTATTTGATGAGTGTAAGCTGCGGCTCGTCTAAGAACCGACTTAAACGTCACTTTCTTGAGTTGATTTCACACGGCCCATTTGAGCCGGTGACCCTGCAAACAAGCTACTAACATTAAGTGGGTGCATATACAATTTGCATATACAAGGTGCAGTTTCTGCTTTGTGAATTAGACATCGAATCGGCTGGAGGCCAGACCCGGGATCGTTTCGAGACCAAACCGGGTTCCCTATGTCGGAGTTCTATAAGAATTATTGCCTACAAGATTGTGTCAATGGAGCGTATGGAAATATCTTTCGCACCGCCATCGTACCTATCCACATCTTCACTGTGCTCTCTTACAGCATTTAATATAAACATAAATAAATGATTATTTACACTGAATCGGCACAATATTAAATTAGCGTATTACTCAAGGATGCTCAGTAGCAGTACTTCTCGTCCGATCGGTCGGAGCAATCTGCGTTTCCGTCGCACCAGTTCTTTCTCAGAACGGACTCCTTCTGGTTCTCGCACAGAAGATACTCTGTCTCATTGACTTCTGAAAAGACTGTGACCTTCTGATCATGAAGAGATCCCTTACTGCAATTGCGCTCATCCTCTCCTCCAGGACAGTCCACTTTCCCGTCACAGTGCCTCTCGATGTCGATGCACTCGTTGTAACCCTTCTTCGCTCTGGACTGGAGACTGTCGCACACAAACTTTCCAAGGCAGGCTAAAGAGGGTCGGTCAACGGCTTATAAGAACCAGCCTACTTGTGTTCCTGGTGCATCCCAGTTCGTCGAGATTTGCCCCATCGGCGCAGTCGTCGGCGACGCCGTCGCATCTCTTGGCTGCGTCGATGCACTTCCCGCTTTTGACACAGGCGAACTCGTCCCGTGCGCAAGAAGCTGAACGGAGGGCCAGTGGTTGAGCAAGGGAGAAGGTGACTCACGACAGTTGTTTTCGTCCTCGCCGTCAAAACAGTCCGGGTGACCGTCGCAACGTTTGGAGTAGTCGATGCACTGGGACGTCGCGCAGCAGGCGAAGTACTTGTCTCCGCACTGGTCTTTTATGGCTGAAGGATGAGGATGTAACTCTTATAACCAGAGCTGGTAACCGTAACCGTTTGTCGGTTAATCGTAACCGTAACCGTAACCGAAACCGAAACTTCCGGTTAACCGTAACCGTAACCGTAACCGAAAACCGAAACTTCGGTTAATCGTAACCGTAACCGAAAATTTCGATTTTTTAAAATGAAAAAATTTAATTTACTCTGTGGATTACGGTCAAAACTGAAAGGAAACGATTGATGAATACATAAAATGGTCAAATAGTTAGGATCCCGCAGGTTTTTCCTTGATTTATGAGTGAAATTTTCCGATTTAATCTAACCGTAGCAGAAACATTCGGTTAACCGTAACCGAAACCGAAACTTCCGGTTAACCGTAACCGAATCGTAACCGAATCGTAACCGAACGGTTACGGTTACCAGCTCTGCTTATAACCTAGGTTTCGATGGAATATATAAACTGATCCTTGGGATTCTGAAAAACGGCTCAAATCAAGTTAGAAAGTGTGAAAAAAACGCTTTTTGAGATGGAAACAAAAACCCGATAACCCTAACGTACTTAGCTTTGTGGAAACCAGAGGCAGAATACCGGACGGATTAAGAAATCACAAACAAAGCAGTGCAAACAAATTCTCTATAAG
The DNA here is from genome assembly GCA_016648015.1 of Steinernema khuongi. NCBI lineage: Eukaryota > Metazoa > Nematoda > Chromadorea > Rhabditida > Steinernematidae > Steinernema > Steinernema khuongi. The sequence continues at coordinate 12,424 of JADLIF010001251.1, forward strand.
TTCAGTTTGGTTACTCAAGCGTTGCGCCACCGTAACGCAGGCCAAGTTACAGCACTAGGAGTTTTAAGGCCTCAGAAGTCAAATTGTAAACACAGTTTTTGTTCAAAATCTTTAATCAGTTTTGAAATGATGTGTCTTTAGCACAGTTAAGAAATGGGCGAGCCGGGTGCGCTACGATAGTACATTTAGGGCAGTATTTAACGAATACCGTATACAGACTTGGGTAGTCAACTTCTAAAGAACACAACAACGACTTACAGCAGTGCATGACATGGTCGTACTCGGGGCAGTACTTCACCGAATTCCTGAAGTTGCAGTTGGACGTATCCTTATCGAACGCCTGGTCTTCTCCTGGACACTTCAACATGAAGGTCTGGCCGATGGAGCACTGGAAGAAGACCTTCGAGCAGCTGGTGTTGTAGATAAAATAGTCGAGCTTTGCTAAGCTGTAGCTCTTGAGGACGTTCTCGGGAAACTCGGCAGAGTTGCAGTAGTTTATTTCGTAGCCACTGCGGACCTTCTCCTTCTTCGGCGCGGGTGGTTGAACTCTTGACTGGGGAGGACTTGGAACAACGTTGTTTATGGCTGGAGAAGGTCTTAGCTGAGGGAACAGAGGTTCCTGGGGCCGGGCGGCTGGCCTGCTAGGATAAACGGGTTGTGGGAAGGCTGGCTGTCCGTAGCCGGAATCGTCGAGAGGTTTTTGGCCAAAGTTCAACTGGGGGAACGTTGGATCCTCGGCTTGAGTGGATAAAATGATCGCGGCGGCGAGGAGGCACGACCGACTGTACATCGTGTCGAGCGAGGTGCGAGGAGTCGGGTGACCGGAGCGCTCTTAAGTGACAGCTTAGCACTGCTCGTGTTTGCGCTCATTAGCGGGCGCAACTCCCCCTTCTCGCAGGATTGCGGTTCCAATTGTCCGCTGCTGAAGCGCTTTGTTCGACGAGGCCGAAGGCGCCGAAAAACGGCCGTCGGCCCGGAGACGGCCCTTGTAAACAACAACTGGAAACGGGTAGGCACAGGTGAGGAGGAATGTAGGAAACTGAGGCCAAAAAACCGGCTGACCACATATCGAATTTATGGATAATTCGAGGGTATGGCCCTTCGTCTCAATTTCACTCGCAAATCATCCTGCAATCTTCGCTGCTTTCTAGCAGTTAGGATTAGAAAATGATATCGGACCGATCGCTGCCTACTTCTTGTTTCCCTCGTTATTACTAGCACCGGTGGTAGTATATTATATGCCATTGACTCCTACCTTTCCGCACGAGGCAAAAGAGATAAATGAATGTAATACCTCACCAGTGAGATCACATTCCAACCGGTAGAACAATACTACAATGTACACCGGCAACACTCACTCCGAGAAATGCCGACTCGCAAAAACTAGATCTGTTCCGAGTCTGGGCGACCCCTATATCATGTCTGTATATTCATCCCCCTTTTCCTCATTTTCATCATCTGTAGTATCACCTCGTCCCTTCTAATAAATTCTCTCTTAAAATGTAAGTGTCATTCCATCACAGTCCAAGTCTTAGACAACGAGACTAGCGAACGAACACAGTAGTTAGTTCCTAAAGGAATAGAAGTCACCCGAAGCTGCTAGGAGCACGATGACTTGCGGGTTTCGGATAACTCGATTGCTCCATCAAGTTCACATTTCTGCTCCTAAGCGATTTGATTCACCCTCCATTGCAACAAATTGCGGTCACGTCTTAATCTGTGTCACCGATACCGGTTCTTCCATTCGAAGTGCAAAAAACGATGGACGACCTCGTTACATCTTGAACGACGTTCTCGGCTGTTGCGCAAGTTTGGAAGTGATGTGACCAATACTTCCTCGCTTATCTACTTTATAAGCGAGGCGATATCAGAACAATCTTCTTCACCCTTATAGCTTGTCCGTTTTATTTGCGGCAACAGCTACGTCTTCTAGTGTCCAGAGAAACTGCACGAAGCAGTTTGATTGTGAGTCGTAGCTAAGTAGCTAAGCGTATTTAATATCACTCCTTGTAGGTTAATAAAACATACACCCTTTCACTTTTCCTAAAGTGAAACGGCTCTATTCCGCGATTGCTCCTTTGTTTTTCGGGATGCACTGTTGCATACCCGTTCGGTCCAACCGAGGAGCGGAGCTTCCGACCGCAACAAAACGCCCGCGTCCAAAACGACATCACCGCCCTCAACCACACCGGCTCCCTGTATTTCACTTTTCTCTACAGTAATGGGAAAGGTCTTTTGCTTTTTCATCTTTTGAACTTTAATAAGCGGGCTAAGATGCTGCCTACCATCCTAGTTCCCTGTTCGCTTGGCCGTTTAATAACGGAAGGAACGATTCTTCCTCAAATTATTCATCGTATAGGGACGCACTATGTCATCGAGTGCCCAAAGAACCACCAATTAATTGTGAGTCGCGAACTAGTTGATCTTGTTTAATGCGGAACTTTTCAGTTAAATGGAGAAGAGGTGGACACCGGTTCGTCTCGAATAAGGGTGTTATGTGAGAATGCGGGCTTTAGCCGCATTCCGCGTGGCCCCATTCAATCGGCCAAATGTATGATCAACCAATAAGAAGCTCGCCGGTCAAGTGGAGCGATACTTGTGTTTATCTCGTTACCTATCGCGTCTCTCCTTCCGCCCTTTGTTTGCCCGTTAGATAGTTGTGAAATAAATGGGATATTAATGAAATTATGGTAGGAATTTATCTTATACCACAATAAACAATGGCTTCCGCAAAGGAGAGCACAAAATAAGACACCTTACATGGAAATATCCCGAGTGCTCCTCCTAGTTAAGAAAAGTTAAGAAAAAGAGAGAGAAATATTAGTGGTCCCGCAACAATGCCTCCTTTTTCGGCGTTTATGACACTCAGAAGTCATTCTCAACTGAGCGCTCCGGGAGCGCTACTATTTCTACCCCTTTTTCTTAACTTTTTGGCATTTTGTTTCGCTGGTTTCTCTACAGATACGAAGTATGAGCCCATTCTGTTGCACGCGTTCGCATACAGGTGAATTGTCCTACTTACACACGCAGTGTCGCCGCGATCCGGGCGCGGCACTTAAATGTTGTTAGAGTCTATCCAACAATGACAGTTCTGCCGCTTTGTTCTTCGTGCTCATAACTTTATGACGCGTAAAACCGATCAAGTAAAGATTACATTTTGTAATTTCGAATAAAATAATCACCTAAAATTCCACCTTTTGCAAACCGACACACTGCAAACAAATCGTCCGATAACGTTTTGGGACTCATTCAATAGGGCTGAACAAAGCATAGTTTAACATAAAGATATTCCCATTTAGGGTACAGGAAGAGTTCTATCTTCTGGAGGGAGCCTTGAAAGCACAAATGTGATCGATAACTGTTGCTTAATGTACGAACGAACGATTCGATAGCTTCCCTGAATCGCTAAAGAATGATAAATCGTTAATCTGAGGATATTCACCGGTTTTTCTACAGTTCTGACGTTTTTAGGAGATGCCAAGGACGTTTATCTGACGCGCGCCACTCTGTCAGTAGGTTAAAGTTGCGATAGTGGCGCTTTTTTTGCGTTCCAGCAGAGGCTCCACTTAGATTGCTATCTGCTTTCGGGTTGCCTCTTTCATCTGAGCCTCTCCTACAGAGTTTTTACAAAAGACGAATCCGAAACATGAAAAGATTGATTCGTTCTCTTCATCAAGATAACTGGAAACACCTTAATGCGCCAATATAAACGGCAGCATCCTAAAGTGTTGCAAAGTAGCTTGAGCTCCTGTGTACTCTCTTCGCGATCTCCTTTGGGAGAAGAGTGGGACAGAGGTTCCACAATGGTAGTTCCATTACAGTATCTCCCTATGGAATGTCGATGTTGTGTTTCCTTTCCCCGCGCTCTCGGTCCATGATCCTTGACGGCAGCTTGTCCAATCTCTTAGATTCGCATTTCAGAACTATGAAAGTATTCCGTTTAACACTCACTGTTGTGGCACTCTCCTGCCTCGCATGTCTCTCCGACGGATGCACCCCGCTGGTTCCACAAACCGCGCACCAGGTACCTGTTATGAGAGCGACTACCCGCCCTACTACCACCGAACCTCATCAAGCTACTACTCCAGAAGTTGTCCGGTTCTTTTAGCCTCTGTTATTGGAGAACTTTCAGACGGTCGAAAAACAATGCAGCGAAGGAACAACCATAGGAAAAAGCAGCACATGCACCGCCACGAGCAGAGGGGTAGAGGCCCCTGTAAGCAGGCCCTTTGTGGATAAACCCTCCGCATCCAGGATCACCACCCCCACCGCGACCCCCACCACGACTCCCACCATCACGACTACCACCCCTGCCCCCTGCTCAATTGGCCGCTTTAGAACGGAAGGAACGATTGTCCCACAAATCGTTCATCACACAGGAAGGCACTATGCCATCGAGTGCCCAGAGAATCATCGATTAATTGTAAGTCGCGAATTAGTTGATCATGTTTGATGCGGAACTTTTCAGTTAAATGGAGAAGAGGTGGACACCGGTTCGTCTCGAATAAGGGTGTTATGTGAGAATGCGGGCTTTAGCCGCATTCCACATGGCTCCGTCCACTCGGCCAAATGTATGATCGACCAATAAGAAGCTCGCCGGTCAAGTGGAGCGATACTTGTGTTTATCTCATTACTTATCGCGTCTCTCCTTCCGCTCTTTGTTTGCCCGTTAGATAGTTGTGACATAAATGGGATATTACTGAAATTATGGTAGGAGGAATTTAGAATGCAAAATTGAAAAGTTGTTAGCAGTTAGCTTTTGTTCCACAACTAATGTATCCTCCATCGGTGCCCATGTTCCGGATAACGATGAATTAGTTGACCAGGAAATGTGTTTAAAACTTATAATCCTGCAGAGTCCACACGAAAGGACGATAAGCAGAAGTGAGCTCCACCATTGCTTCTGTAGTACCACATGCATTCACAATCAATACTATTTATTTACTGTACCACGATCATTCAGTAGTCGCTGACCCAAATCTTCACAGACTTGTCCATGCTTCCCGTTGCCAACATGTTCTTCGTGGGATGACAGTCCAAGGCTACAGTGCAATCTGAAACGATCAATCGTCATCTTTCTGACACAGATTCAACATACCAAAATGAGCTTCGAACTCTTGGAGGACGTTCTTGTGCTGCAGATCCCACAGGAACACTTTTCCGTCCTCGGATCCAGAGACTATACACTGAAATGGACAAAGGTAACTTAGGACAAACAAAAGAAGTTCCTTACCTTTGCTCCAGTTACGGAGAAGCTGCTGAAGACGCAGTAGTTCTTGTTCGCGTGTCCAACGTAGGTCTTAAGCAGTCGGGCCTTGGTGAAGTCCCACAGGTTGACCCGGTTGTCCAGCGTATTGGCCAAGATGTACTTTCCATTGGGCGAGAACTTCAAGAAGGAAACCGGGGGGTTCTCATCGCCGAGCAGCGTCTTGAGACACTGCCCAGAAGACGTGTCCCATATCTTGATCATCCCATCATAGCTTCCCGAACAGATGAGGCTCCCGTCGCGATTGAAGGCCACGGCGCTGACAGGGTCCGAGTGTGCCGGTAAGGTCTTAACGCAAACTCCACTCTTGACGTCCCAGAGCCGAATGCTGTCGTCGAAGGAGCCCGAAGCGATGTACCGTCCGCTGGGGTCGAAGGCGATGCTTATGATGTAGTTCGTGTGTCCCCGCATGGTCTTTACACATTTCGCCGTTTGGAAATCCCAAATTTTGATGGTGCAATCGTCAGAACCAGTGGCCAACTTCTTCTGACAGGGGCTCCATACTATGTCGCAGATGCCGAACTTGTGGGCGGAGGTTATTTTCTTCTCTTCGGTGAATCCGTTTTCCACGTTGTAGATTCTGATACTTTTGTCCCCGGAGGTGCTGGCCAAGTAGCGACCGTCAGGACTGAAGCGGACGGCGGCAATGGCCCCTGCGTGGCCTGTGAGGGTGTGGAGTTCACGGTAGTTTGGCGGCTGAAATGATAAGGAGGGTCAGGGAGGCTAGTAAGAGTTGGGGAGAGTCCAGAAACTTTGGAATCCTTCACATTAGATATCAAAAGTCAAAAGTTGGACTGTCTTTTTCCAACCCTATGTAGCCAATTCTATTTACCTGCGTGTTGTCAGCAGCTGCTGGAGCCTGTGCCGCTCCCTGAGTCGATTGAGCAGAAGGAGCAGCAGATTGCTTCTCAGGAGGAGGTTGAGATTGCGCTTGTGAAGGGACACCTGCATCCGTAGCATTTGTTGTCCGAGGTCTCTTTTTCTGAGGGCCAGAAGCAGCATCGGATTTTGGCTTTGACTTCCTTTTATTTGGAGAAGGTGCGGCCAAAGGCGCTGTCGACGATGTCGTGGTAGGTGCAGCAGGTGAGGAGGTATAGATTGCGGCAGGAGCTGCAGCGGAAGGTGCGGCTGAAGAGGTGACGAAATGTGAGGTGGAAGGTGCGGTGTTAGGTCCACTAGAAGGTGCCAGTGATGGGTTGACGGGGATAGGCTTGGCCGACTGCGTTGGCGCTGCTGAGTAGTACTGAATAGCGCTCGGATCTGGCGCCACCGGAGAGTAGTAGGGTCCCGTGTTAGGAGGATGCATAGGGGCATTCGGAGGTAGGCCGTAATAGGGACCCCGGGAGTTCATTGGAGCAGTCATTGGAAAGCCGTTGTAAGGACCCTGGGACGTCATCGGAGTCAAGTTCGTAAAATGTTGTGGAGGAGGGTAGTAGGCTCCTTGTGGAGCACTCATTGGCAGCGTTGCCGGAATGCTCGACCCATCACGGGGAGGCATCTGAGCGTAGGAGGAGGGGAAAGGCTCTATGGTGTATTGAACGATCTGCGGAGCGTAGCCTTCTTGCGGAGGTGGATTACCGTAGAATTGTTGGTGTGGAGGTGCCGAGTAGTACCCTCCTGGATGCTGGAGGTAAGGAGGAGGCTGGACGGGATTCCCGTAGGAAACAGAAGGAGCTCCGTGCTGCTGCTGCTGTTGGCCCGCTTGCATCGGTTCATACGGCGTTGGGGTGGTAGCGGCGGGCTGGAAAGGCGACGGCGTTGCCCGATGTCCGCCGTTGTTGGAACTCTCCTCCTGCATGGGTCGATAGTCGCCGACGAACTGATTGGCGCTGACGAAATTGTGGTTCATGATGGTGCGGGAAAGCTCGTGACAATGGTCAGTGACGTGCTAAATGTCGAGGTTGCGATGCGAACGATCAGGTGCCGAGCAATGCGATGGGGAAGATCTGTGAACAAATTGTGTCATCTGAGTAAGATATGGTCTTTGTCTCCATAGTAGCAGCTTACATAGAACACTCCTAAGTAATGAATCCCAAGTATTCATAAGAATAAGTACGTATATTGGGGACGTAATTTAACCACAATTTCAACAACTCTTGTGTGCAGAGGACGCAGGAGAATCTGCTGAACGATATGCTACAACAAGCACAAACAAACAAGAAGGAGACACAGAGAAATGAGCGTAAGCGTTTAAAATTAGCATCGCATCGGAAAACGGATGATTCTGCTGAAGCCTCGTCATCAGATTGTTAGTGTCCACGGTACTCAATCTGTGGACAGTTTTTGCACTGGAAAGCCAATACAGTTAGATAGGTGAGACGTGTCGAGCAGTTCATTTGAATCCACAGCCCCGTATGGACATCGAAGGCCACGCATTTCCCCTCTTGTAGGACTTCGGTGCTGTCTCCACTCTCCCTGAAGCATGTTTTTACATATTTCCAACACAAAGGCGTTTACTTTTGCAGAACTATCTATTGAATAGTACTAATGCCTATGTCAGTGTGCTGCCAAGTATTAACTTTTGAGGTAAAAACTCGCACAGCCTTGGTCTCAAGCGCAAATATAGAATCCCTAGCCGAAATCGTAACCGTAACCATAGATATCTGCTTCATAGGCGCTCGCTCCTTACCAGTTCGTGTATGACGCCGGTAGCCGTTTAAACTTGCTGCCTTTGACGTTCCCATAAGCCGTCCAGATGTGTGGATCTATGTCGGGAAAGGACGACAAATAATCTAGTTTTCTACATTAGTAACTAAGGAAAGGGAGCTTACCCAACAGATTTTCGGTGTACGTCTTGCTATCTGGTGCTACTCGGTCGAGCTTTGTCTTTCCAGGAGCGACACCGTCGGATATCCACGTCTAACAAGAGATATACACATTGAGAGCACAACTTACCAGCGCAGGTTTACCGCTGTTCGTGTGATAGGTTTCATAACACAAGCAGTACAGTACATTGTTTTGAAGTTTCAAGCAATGTGCCTCCGCTGAGATAGCCGTACTTCTGTTTTCGTAGTCCGTAAGGAAACATTCTAAAATGAAAAATGGATGGGAGCTCTTAAGCAGCTCCAAATGACCATTTTTTCTGTATTCCTTCCAGATCTGTTTCGACGTTTTCATCTTCTTTGACGGTTGTTTCGTGAAAGTCAGATAGGTTGTGGTACCCGTAGCCTTTATCAACTCCTTCTTTTTCAGTACCTAAGAAATGCATGTGATATACGCGACCGAAGTGCCGAAGAACTGATGCCAGCGGGATACAAGCACACTTACATCGAGAAGTGAGCACGAGCTCCATCCTTTTGGAGCAATCGGTGCAGGTGCAAAAGGCAGTCCTGATGGTGTTCAGTAGTTTCCACATTCCGTGTTTGAAGATTGAAAGGCGGAACAAATCCATCAAACCGTATGTAAGTATGGTTTGCGGATAGAACGTAGGATGGAAGAGGAAGTGAAAGGAAGAGCAAGACGTGGATCCTCATGACGCTCAAACGAATGCAGCCAGGCGATTCGGCTGGCGTTTCTGTGGGTGACCAATGCTTATTGCAACAGCGTGCACTATTATCCCCATGTCATGCACTAGGCAACAACGTGTCATGGACGTTAAGGAGCTCGATGGAAAATGACATGGAAAGAACGGCCAATGGGATCAAACTCTGTCACTAAAATGGTGCTCATCATGGAGACATACTAAAGGTGCAGAGCCGGAGTGACTACATTATCTTCTTGCTGACAGTGGTGAATCCACGGTCCAGGGATTACTGTTCTAGTAGAAAACTGAGATTCACCACTCACTCAAGAAGCACTCCTCCATCACATGTCCTTATTCTCAACTATATCACCCCTCATTTCCTATCCGGGACGTTCTCTGTTTGCCCAGCGCCGTCGAAATCACTCGTTTCCCGCGCCCTCCGCCCGACAGGTTCCCTCCTTTGACGTCGCGGTCGTGCCGCCTGACCTCCAGCGAATTCAAATTTCAACCTCATTATCGCCGCTTTAACGATTAGCGAAGCAGCGTCGCCGGCGATCGTAAAGACGGTCGATGTTGCCAAAGCGGCTTACGTTCTCGTCGCCACCACTTCGAGGCTCCTTTGTTCAAGCGGCGGCGCCTTCAAAGAACGTCTCGACGTCGCGCACAGCTGGCCACTTGCGCACCGCTCGCTGACTGATTGCCTTGACCAGGCGGATTATCTCCTAAGTAACTTTTTTCAAGTGTACCACAGCGGTTGCGGAAAGAGGGCACACGCGGGAACAGATGTCCGTAAGTGGGTACAGATGGTTATGACACTGCTTAGGAGGAGGATGAGCCGGTGAATTGGGAAGGTGATAACTAGCTGGCCAAACTGTTTTGAAACATTTTGTTGAAACCTCCTTGAACAGAACATCCCATATCCTTGGGGTCCCCAGTGGAATATGACCTATCCGTATGAACTCGTCGTTAAGCGATTTAGGTAATCTTCACAAGTAGAATATGAACCGCCACTATGTAATGCCGGAACAAAGCTTTCAGGAATGTAGTCACAGTCGGCATGGAAAAGTTGTTTTTACCACCGATACGGTATAAATATGCGATAGCCGCTGCTTCCTCACTACAACCCATAGTTCGGCTTTCGGCTTAGTTCGGCTTTCGGCTTCCATTCGGCTTGTGGGGTCGGAGTTTAACTTAGACATATGGCTGTGATCCACTTAACGTCTTCTAGGCGAAAGTTCAATATATTTGCCAGAAGGAGAGTGTCCAGCCTTGGGGACAGCCTTGAAAGCGAGACCCGTTCGCTGATCACCCCACGCACTTTTTCCCAACAAGAAGATCAAGTGCCTTTTTTCTGTCCCTCTTGCCCTCCCATTATAACTCATTACGCTATCGTCAGCCCAATTATCCTGCGAAAACACACCGTGCGCCCAACCTTGAAATGCGAATCGTCCAATTATGAATTACTCTCCCTTTCTTCGCGTAACCTTCGCCACTCTCCGTTCTCGGACGTCCGCAATCGTCGAGTCAATGACGACGATAAGTGAGCTGTGCCAAGCACACAAACCAACGCGGTAATTACACGGAAAACATCGTCCGACAACTGTGAGAACTTGCGCAATGCCTCCCGCAGTGTTCGCCGAGTCCGCGAGATTTGGTTTTTTCGCCAATCTACGACCATCTATTGCTGTAAATATGTGAGAAGATAAAAGCCGGATGCCGAAGCTTCTTTTGAATGGGTAATAGGATTGAGTGCGGCGATCAAAGGCCACCGGGAGAGGTGCTAAGATTACCATAATGAAGCCCAAATAAAAAGTGAGAGAGAAAGAAAGTGCGAACGGATCATCCGAACAACAAAGATGAAGGGGATAATGGGATTGTGAGGCTCAGGAGAGGGAAAGTTTACCTACGTGCAAGGTAGAAGAAGACGGTGCTACAAATAGGACAGTTAGCCAAGTGCCTTGCGCAATTCTTCCACTTATCCAGCAGTGCTTCAGATTCTGTCCTGGTTTGATCCGGTAAGGAACAAAGACATAAGCATTTCTACACTTATACATAAGCACAACTACCGCTGTCTTTTACTGCTTATGTGGTTTCTACACAAGGCTGTAAACAAGGAAAGGGAGTGCGAAGAACTGTAGCAGTTCTGACGTCCTAAAAAGCATCATATGTTCTGGTTGGTGATGTGTGCACGCCTCAAATGACTTTTGTCAACGAGCGACTCACTTTGACTTACCGTTCTTTCCGTTGTGGAGATAAAAACCAGAGCAAAAGGACTACTGTGTTGGGAAATAGGGGGTGATGCTACTAACAACATTGAAGTCCTGCAGGACAGTTTACTGGTTTGCTGAAAGCTTTGAGGAAATCCTGTGATTATTATCTGCTGACATTTTGATGTGTTTCTGAATTCAATGCCCGGCGTGGAGATAGTGTGTGGGACCGGAATTATAGGACGTAAGCCGCTTGGGCAACATCGAAAAAAATGGATATATCCATATAACATCGCTAATCATAATCGTAAGCCGTTTCAATTGGATACTGTACATCACAATTGGATACTGTACATCAATTCACAATGAAACCTTCCCTCAAAACAGACACTCTGCATCTCCTTTCTCGCTTCCGCCGACTCATTTCCTCTTCGCTCTCGCTTCCCACACCGATAGCACCGGAAACCGTCGTCAATAGATGCCATTCACAAGTGCAAACTTCTCATACTATGTTTGTGGTTCCCACCAGCGCCGACGGCGTCTTCAAAGACTGCCAGAACACAAAGAAGGCATGCGCAACGGCGCCTCCGACAGCGATCCTGCGCGCTTAATTAAGTGCTCGCGCAATTACCGTCGCCGAGCTTTGAGTCGCCACGGCGCCGGTGCGCACTCGCCGAGATGATTTACGAGTGCGTCACGGTGATTAAGTCAAAAAGAGGAGCCGAAGGGACAAAGGCCGTGGGGAGATGGAGTGTGATTGAGGGTGCGGGACAAGGTAACTACAATGTAATGGGCGCGTGCGCTGATTGGCCGCGGAGATAAGTCGAGGTCGTCGACGGTGGGTTCTAAAGGAGCCGATGAACTCCGCGACCTGTTAGAACTTGCGTGGAGCATGACAAATTAGCATTCAACTGCTGTGTTCTATCCGACGACTTGAAGGTCACCATTTAGCTTTTTCTTTCAATCTAGATAGAAATATGTTGTTTTATTTAGGACCCAAGAAGCACATGTAGCCACGATGACATGTGATCTTCTTGATTGAGCCAAGGGACACTGGAAAGGGTTGCCTGTAATGGTTCTACAGTAAGTATGTGTTACGTGCAATTTACGGCCTTAAGGGCGCAAAATGTTCTGCAACATTCTACTAACCTTCTTAGCTCGCCCGTCCTTCCACGAGCAGCTGGCCAACTTCGAGGTGCAACCTTTTCAATTTAAACATTGATACAAATGACGCAAAATTAAAATAATTCCAATATTTTAAAATTGCAAAATTATAAGCGAGCATTACTCGGAACATTTTGGGCACAAGGCTGCAGCGCTTCATGTTCTTAATCACTTCGCATCTTGATCTACGGTTGGTTACGGAAGCAGGACTGCCAGAAAACGTCATCCACCTCACTGGTGGGAGGCACTGTTTAATTATTTATCGAGAAACGACTTTCCTTCAACATTCACCTGGCATATTGGCGGTGTGCGACGAAACAACCGATTGATCACGCCTTTCTCATCACACATCAAAAGAAGCGGCTTCTTGTAGCATATGGAAGTGCAGCTGCACAAAAAATTAAATAATACTATCTGTTTTTGTGATCTGGACAGCTGCTTTTTTGAGCTACTCTGTAGCCACTCTGCCACAGAAGTCGAAAAGCTATTTGCCCCTGAAGGACAAACTGCATGCGGACTTCGTAAAACTTCACCTGTCTTATCGGACTTGGAAATAACTGGGATTCTTGTCATACTTGTCCTCCTGCAAAGCCGGATTAGTCAGCCCCAACTTCGAAGTCATTGGAAGGGGAGTTATGGTCTTACTGTAGTAAGTTATGCTCGCTGGTCTCCTTGAGATAAGTTTACTCCTACTGTGTATAAATCCTACTGCTTAGTAGGTCGACTGTGTTAATGCACTTAAAACATTCGCGTCTGCAGCTTCCTGAACCGTCATTGAGTTATCGTCACACTTCCTCGAAGGCCACAGAAGCCGTACACTCTTCCTAATCCAATTAACTCTATATTTGATTTCTGCCGTCGTCCGAGGTACCGCCATACCGGAAGCCGGCCACTAGGTTCAGTCCACTCCACTGGTCCTTCAAACATGGGGAACGCTCATTACCACCCGACTGGCATATCGCCCGAAGTGCGTATGATTACCGCTTCTTACCGCCTCATATTTGCCGTCTCACTGACTCCAATTTACGTGCGGCTCATCGCGGTATGAGAAGGAGGTAAATGATGTCATTTAGAAAGAAAAGTTTAGAGTCTTTTGACCAGAGAGAAGTTCCGGTCCAACATGGCTTATCTGCTAATCATAAACATCGGCATTTGCGACATTCTGCTGCTTTTGTCGATGGCGTGGGCAGGCGTGATAAGCTATAAGGAGCACACAATTGGATACTCTAACCTCCAGTTTGTTACCAAGGTTTGAAGATGATTCAGATCACCACAGCTCTAACCTGCCCATAGGCTGCGTCTTATATCCGGTGTCTCTACTTCGTCGCCTCCTTCTCGTTCTCGTTCCTCCTAGCTCTAAATCGGCTCTTGGTCCTTCATGAATGGAACATCTTCAAAGACTGGACGTATAAGGTACATGTTAAGAGTAGAGTTGTCATCGGGTCACCCGAAATTTTCGGGTCGGGTCAGATCAGGTGACTTTGGTCTTGAGTGGAATACAATGAAATGTCGTGAAATAGAGTTCAAAGTATTGTTTCTGACTAGTATGATTATGGTCACCCGAATTTCACCGATTGACTCACGAAATTTTTGGGTCAATGACAGCTCTGGTTAAGTCGAGTCACAATTCGAGTAAAGTTGACTCGATACTCGACTCGAAATGCTTTTTGAAAAACAGGTCGCGACTCAAAAACTCGAGTTTTTTACTCGTGTAACTTGCTTTTGGAAAAATTTTGGAAAAACGAGTCAACTCGATACTCGACTCGATAGAATTTTAGCCGAGTCGACATGACTGGGCTACACTGACTCTGTTTCAGTGCGCCATCTGCATACTGTGGCCTGCAATCATCGCCATCTTTCCCATCTTGCTCGAAGTGGTGGAAGGGACGGAAAGCGAGTACGACTACGATTATGCAACTTTTCTCACTGTGGGCTTCATGGTTGATGTGGTGATAAGGTACATCGAAATCTCGCTATACGCCGGCATTCTACTCTGCTATGCCTTCATTATTGCGTCACTTGTGTTCAAGGTTCCTTACGCATGTTCTTACGTCTTGACAAAGATGCTTCTAGCGAAAGAAGCTCAATCAGAAGTTGAAATTCTCATCGCCAGAAGGGCGACTTGCCGCGCAAACGGTCTTGCTGTTCATCCCTCAAGGCATCTCCTTTGGCCTGACGAACCTCGCACAAGGGCAATACACGTTCCTCATGGATGCCATGTGTAACTACCCGGAGTATGTCGCTTTTACCAGCGTTTTGCACGACTTACTTCCTTTTTCGTTCTTGGCCGTGCTCATAATCTTCAACACGTGAGTGGAAATGAAGCAGGAGCGGTCAGTAATGATTCCTTTAGGGACATAAGGAAGTTCTTTGCCGTTCCATGTCTTTCCACCAAGGCTGTCCACGTGTTTGTGTCGCCACAGTCGGCAGTTTCCAATGCGTCTTCACAGAATGGTTGGATGAAGCAATAATGATCGGTCAATGATGATTGTAGCTACTTTTTCGCATGTTTTACTTATTTATCTTCTGGCAACATGAAAATAAAGAGTGCGCTACGTTGTGAGCTTCTGCATTGAGGTCTCTGATATGGAATAGGATCAGTGAATCAGCACTCCAGAATTTTTCTGACCCAACTTAACCAGGATGTCGGATTGTATCAGTAGAAAGCATAGGTCTTTAAAATGCATAAGATTAAAGAAGAATTTCTTGGTAAACAGAGTTATGCATGCCAGCACTTCTAATATGTATAATTGAATGTGTAACAACGAACGCATATTCACAGAGCGTTAACCTACGTGAGTGTTATAAAAGGTCAAGTAGGCCTTCGAAGCCGCGGAAAAAGGAGTTATGATTTTTCGCTCTTTTTCGCTTTTGCTTTTTCGTTTCTTCTGTCATAGTTGTGCAACACGAAGCACGCACATCAATTCACAGTGGACCCGCGTCAGTCCCATGCCTATTTACCAACCGTGTTAATCTAGGAAAAACACTCGCATTTGCAGCCTCCTGAACAGGAATTGTAGTACCTCAAAGGCTCTTCGTCGAACACTACAAAAGGATTTGACCACTCAAGCATGTGCAACGGCTTAGAAATAACTGGATCAATTTAGCTTCTTCCCAGTAAACGCACCTTCCGTAAACTTGGATATGTGACCCCTAGGCACTGAACTCGGCAAGCTCGCTTTCTGTCGTTCTGACGTAATGGATAAACTACATTTGAAGCCAAACCGATTGCCAAAAAAGCGATGTTCTATGCGCACGGAGAAAGCGAACGCCTCACTTCGTTAAAGGTCGCCCATCCGAATGCACCCTTTAGCAGCTGCTTGAGTTTACATCCAATTACTGCTATTGCGCGAGAGGTCGGCATAACTTTCACGCATAACCTCCACTGGTTGTGTGGACAACATGACCTACGATTACTATCGTAACACTGGTCTGCCACCCGAAATGCGCCATGTCACCATCATCTACCGATTAATCTTTGCGGCGTTGCTGACTCCGATGTATGTCCGCATCATAATGGTAGGGTCCTGTTAAGAACACCCTCAAGCTCTCTGACTTCCAGATTCTTCTGAGGAAGACGAAGTTCCGCTTGAACATGGCCTATATTCTCATCGTGAACATCGGCGTGTGCGACATTCTACTGCTTCTGACGATGGTGTGGGCAGGTGCGATAAGCATTGACGAGCGCACAATAGGCCATGTCAATCTACGGTTTGTCACTAAGGTTTGAGCAAGATACAGATCTACACCACGGTAACAATCGTTATGTAGGCGGCGTCTTACTTTCGATGCCTCTACTTCATCGCCTACTTCTCTTTCTCCCTTCTTCTGGCCCTGAATCGGCTCTTCGTCATCCTCGAGTGGAACCTCTTCAAAGATTGGATGTATAAGGTATCTAAAGCGTCTGAAGTTGTGCCGTTCCCCCAAGGGGAAGCGATCTTTCCATTCTGCAAAGATGGCCCCTTATCAAGATAAGCTTTCATAAAGATTGCATGTATAAGGTATATATTTTTCTTCTAAAGCATCCGAAGTTGTCCCGCTCTCGCGAAGAGAAAAAAGCTGAGAAGAAAAGACACAGTTTAATCAGTGCGTTAGTGGAACTAGGATATCAAGTACCGACGCATTAGCACCAACGATTTCAGTGCGCAATCTGCATGCTGTGGCCGACAATCATCTTGGTCTTCCCCATTCTATTTGAACTCAATGGCGTAGCAAGTGAATACGACTACGATTTTGCGATGTTCGCCAGCTTCGGCTTCATGGTTGAAAAGGTCGTCATGCGCATAGAGATCCCGCTCTTCGCCAGCATCCTGGCCTGCTATACTTTCCTCATCGCAACACTTGTGTTTAAGGTGTCTTTGGACATGCTTATGCCTCTAAAGTGGATGTTCTAGAGGAAGAGACTCAACCAGAAGGTGAGGCTGTCCTCACCAGAAGGACGCCTGGCCATACAAACCGCGTTGCTGTTCATCCCTCAAGGCGTCGTGTTCGCCTTCATGAAGATCATGCAATCTGGAAATTCGAACCTCATGAGGGCGCTGGTGTACATGTACCCCGAGGTGATCGCTGTTATCAACATTCTATTCGACGCGCTTCCGTTCTCCTTCTTGGCCGTGCTGATCACCTTTAACACGTGAGTGAGAGGTGCATGGCCTAGTGCTATAGTTTGTTCAGGGAGATACGGAAGTTCCTACGAGTACGGCTTCTCTCGACCAAGGAAGTCCACATATTCGTCTCCCGACACTCGATCCTGCCCCAGCAGAGTAGCTGGACGGATAAACACTGAGGCACAACAGCACACAAACATCCCGGAATCCATTTTATGTCATTTTGTGGACTATGTGACCACCTGTGCCCCATTATGGGTGACGTTCGTCTCGAGCCTACTGCACGGAAGGATGATGGATGCATTTCAGTTGCAATAAAATCTTTAGAATTAGTGGTCTTACATTTTTTTGAACCTGCTCGGGCGTTCTGTCGCCGCTGACGTGGCACGAGTTTCAGTTGTTGACAAACCTGATGCACCTGCCCGCTATTAGATCGAGTTATGACGGCGTTTCGCAGATTCAGGTAATCACATTGGCGGGTGCATAGAACGCACATATTGAGTTTGAACGTGTCACGTCACGGTTTAAGTTGTAGAAATGCAACTGAATGGAGTCCCCTTCAATGGTTCACTGACTGTATAGCACGGGTTACGGTAGTAACGGGTTTTTTACGCAATTTTAGGGCTGCATCTTTTTGTGAATGCTTACTTTAGTGATTCCGGAAGGAACTTCGGATTCTGTTAACAAATGACTCCGAACTCGATTTGGAACTTTGTACCGTACTCTGCCATCGTTTACTCAGGCATCATGGGGCCTTAGCGAAGATAATATTTTGTAACGCGTCTCGCTAAGAAAAGCTTCGTCCAAGTTTCTCAAGACGCTTGTTTCTCACAAGACGCGTATCACATGAAGGCTCTGTACAGTGAGTCTACCGTAAAGTACACACAAAGTACACAGTACATGAAGGCTAGAAGGGTTCGGTCATCATAGGCATTGGAGAAAATTGACAAAATTGCACTCAACATTTATCAGAAATAATACGACGCTAAGGCTTGTGCTACATTGGTTAGACTTCAATGTCAGGCATCTGCTTGACGCCGTCCCGGTCAATCTTCACCACGCTGAACTTGGGCAGGGGCACGATGGAGCGCTTCGAGGCACCGAGGCTCTTCTTCAGCAGTTCGATAGCCTCTTCTTCGTTCATATCTGAAACAGACGAGTGTTTACGTGGGTTGGAATGCTAGCCTGGCAGAGAAGGACTTAAGAACTAGTCGCTGTCCAGCAGACAAAGAAGAAGAATACGTACCCTTTCTGTAGAACTCGTCCATGACCGCGTAGCAGAACTGCCCGCTGAATCCGCGGAAGGCGTAGGGCTGATCGCTAAGTCCGTTGGCCAGGTAGTCCACCGAGCCGAGGAACGGCTTCTTCTCGACATGGTCGTATCCACCAAGTAGCAGATCGACCTTCCAGGCGTCCTGACTGCGCAGCCTGTCGGCGATTGCCTTGCGGAGCCAGTGATGGGCCGCCTTGGGGCCGAGTTCGTATCCTGAAAGCAATTCGTCAGAACCCGAGAATGAAATGAATCCTAACCATTCCGGAACTTGCACAGCTGCAGGTTGCTCGTGGAATGGTCGCCAAAGTTCGCCACATCACCTGATTTGCCGATGCAGTACATGTAGAGCTTTTCCCCAAGCTTGAAGCCCTTATCGTCATCTGGAAACGGATACAATGAAATGAAGCCACACAAAAGAGCAATTTACCATTTGACGACTTGATCGCTCCATAGGCGAACGACGCTTTGTCGGCTGCCATAAGGACAAAGTCATTGCAGCAAAGTCCGGCCAGGGAATGCATGCTATCAGCCATTCTGTTTCTTTCTGTGTTGGCCATAAGATGTGGAATTGTTTATATGGAGCGCTTGCTATGCGACTGAAGCACTCTTTGCATCGCTTTGAATCGCGTTGCATTGCCTTTCTGTCAGTGCTTCAGTTGCATCACTTTTCGCATAGCATTAAGGAAAAGGAAAGTAGTTCCACCACTTCCTAAGCCAAGTGCACCTCTCAAGCAGTTTCGGCCCCGTTGCTCACTTGGGTACCATCGAACATGGCGATTTTAAATGATGGTTGTTTGCTCTAGGGCGCCTCTTTTTGGAATTCGGGGAGGGGGGGTCGGTCACCATAGGCATTGGAGAAACCTAGATACACTACCGAACTTTGAATGCCAAGTCAAATCAACGGGATCAGGAGCTGTACATGCGGTTTTGCTACCTATCCCTCAGGTCTTAGATTCCTGTCAACAGCAGGTTTAGGCGATCTCCATCATAAACATCTCTTTACATAATAATAAACGGTCCATAATATACAACAAACACGCGTAACTACTCCATCTCCAGCGTCGCACGGTCTTCATCGATTCTCCGCCGAAACAGAACAAAGTTGTCCACCGTGCTCAACTTTGGAACCTTGACAATGCAGCACTCGTAGTGGATGAGACCCGTGAAGATCATGGCAACGAGAAGGAGTGTGACTATGACCACGCCAGCAATCACAGCAGTTTCCTGAAGTGCTATCACAATGAGAGGTTGGAGTGAGTGGGAACTCACAGCAATCTGGTTAGGGTCCTGGTCCCCTATCTCCTCAGCTTGCTCGCTCAAGAGACCGCCAAATATCGCGTGGTACTTGAGGATGATCTTGCTATGTGCGTTGGGACCCTGCATGATCTTCTTCAGATCCGGTATGGGTATACCCCAGGTGTAATGGATGCAATAGTCGATCCAAGTCGACACTGAAAGTTACTGTGCATTCATCGCGAAAACTCCTTACCAATCTGTGCTTTCAGCTCCGGAAACACCGCCAGATCCAGCGCGTTCGTCGTTTCGAACCTCCTAACGATTTCTTCCACGTTGTATTGCCTCATTGCGGAGAACTCGCTCAGCTGCTGTGGCCTAATACCCTTCATCGCCTTCTTTTGCTCCTCGTCAGTGGCGATGAAAAAAGCGGTCTTGAAGAGGTTATGCGACCTCTCGCGGGCCATCTTGTGGAGCTGAGTCAAGATCCGTGTCCAGTGGCTCCGTCGTGACATGATCGGCTCTTTGTTAACACGAACCGTCTGTAAGTTTAGAACAAGAAGGGTAAATGAGTGTTCCAGGAACCTACGTCGAACATTGTAGTGTTCATCGGGGGCAACTTGTCTTCTAGCCACGTGAGCAGGTACTTGCTGATCACTGGAGCGAACGGAGGCAGTGGGAGGAGGGCGTCGTCTTCGTCCTCGTAACGCCAGGTGTTCTTGTAAACGCTCTGCAGCTTCTTGTTCTCGTCGTCGATCACACCCTGGATGCGGCTGTGCATGATTGAAAATTCCTTCAGCAGACTAAGAGCCGTGTGATGCACTTTTGCTTCCTCATCTTGTTGGCCCTTTAAGCGTGCTACTGAAATAGGAAATGTGCTTTTAGCAGCTGTGTCACGTTTTGTGGAGTTTCATTGCAGATAAGGGGATTAAGCAACGGCCTAACAGAGCTCCTTTCTAATATTATTTCAAGAAACGCCCACGGAGCGTATAGGATATAGGATACGATAGAGTGCCGATTTGCAAAGCAAACAAAGGCGTAACAGAGCTACTATAGAAAGTATATTTTTGACATAACTTGTTTCAAGTACTACTTATGTGGTTGTGGACAAAGAACCCAACCGGGAACTACCGCCAAGCTAAGCAGCAAGCCGTTTGAGCTACGCCTAAAGTCAAGTCAGGTTCCCTGATTAAGAGATACGTCTACTGTCTCAACAATCGGAAGAATTAAGCCTACTTTTAGAGCCATAAGTATAACAAAACTTACCTTTAAGGGAGTTTGAATTCAAACAGCACACATATTCGACTTCCAAGTACTGATTTGTTCCACATTGCGTGGTGAATTTGTACGATTTGGGACCCTGAAACAAACAAGCTGGGTACGACCTATCAATATTTTGCAAATGCATTGCAGAATTGGATAACGTACCACTCTACAGTCCTTCCTGGCCTTAGCCCTCCAGAAACTCTCCGTCCGACAAGAGCCCCGCCCGACTAATCGATTCGTCTCACAGTTCTCAGGAGCGTGGATCATAGGTGGATGGCTCTCTAAAACATTTTTCATGAATTTTACGCCATAGATCCGCCTACTCACCCACACATTCGTAAACTGGGATCTTTGATTGATTCCCACTGATCTCCTCTCCAGTCAAGTTAGACCATTTCTCGGAAGTCGTAAACCCGGCCAGCACTGGGACTTTCTCGCCTGAATACACCTGAACTTCTAGACGCTCGACTGCGCTCACAGAGATGGTTACCTTGCAGAAAGGCGTCGCGCTGATGTTGGCTATCTTCCTTCTCCCACAAACCAACTCCTTTGGGAAGTCCGGAACACTTCTCTCCCACTTGTCGCGCTTCCACGTGTAGGTGCTTCCATTGCAGAGCGGAACGGTGAATCGTGAATACGGACCAAGTAGAGGCCCGATCTCGTCCAGAAATTCAGTCGCACTTAAACCCAGGAAGAGTAGGAACGCGAGCCGGCGCAACATATTGCGACGTTCGATTGTCGATCCGGAGAGTCTCTCGGCGAGCGGGAAGCGGATTCTGGTCAAGGTCAGCCGTTCACTTGAGACAGTCGCTGGTCACTTGGCGACGGCGGATATGTGTCAATAATAACAGAGCGCGCAGATGGTGCGCTGATAAGAGAGTATTTAGCCTTTGCGTCAGTTTCGGTCAAGTGCGGGTGGCAAACCGCTGTAGGTTACGTGCTGAGATGGACAGGTCCCAATAGAGATCCTCAATGTAACAAAGGAGAACCACTTAATTTCGACAAATTTACCGCGAATCGGAGTTTGAAGGACATCCGAAGCTTTGTGTGCGATGCGAACGAACGTACGATTTCTTTCTTTTGTAGTAATGGTTCTTTATGTTCGCCGTATGAGATTTTTTTGCAAGCTTGCGCGCAGCCTTATTCCGAAGATCGTCGCAGGGCAGCAAAGAATTTCTGAGAGTATCCACCTTCCATGTAACTTTGTTAGTCCTGTTACTCCGGTGCAAAACTACAGTATTCGACGCCACTTCCTCTGCTCGATTACAGTACTCGACGAATTGTTGATTTTTAAATGTGCAAATGGAACAAACGTAAAATGGACAAAGATCGTTTTGGGATGGAGCTTCCAGTACAAGACCTGTCGGACAAATCCGCTGGCGATGTGACCTTAGGAAGACGATGCGCATCAGTTTTCTTCTTCTGACGTAGATAAATGACCACTATTAAGATTTGAAGTACATGTTAACGTGTTCATGTTTCTTTTTCAGTGTCCGAAAACAAAACCAGGCCAAGTCCGTTCCATAAACGCATTGTTAGAAGACTGAAGACCGTAACCTAAGCTCAAACGTGCGGTGTTCCAATTAAATCTGAAAGGGAGAAGAAGATATTAGGACCAGTAAGAGCTCATCAGCCTCCGGAAACTGCCGGTACGAGAAAAAGATAGACCACCACGGAGGGGTACCCGTATATCCCAGCATGGTACCCATATGACGCACTGCGAAAAGAAGCTCCTGTGGTTCTTTTTGGAGCATGCAAGAAGCACTGTGTTTTGTGGTCTTGAAGGTCTTGTGGTTTAACCATCTTCATGCTAGGACGACCAAAGATCAATTCTTTTCCCCTTGCAACGATGAATCTGAAGCTGCGGTGACTAACGGTGCCCCCTCAATTGATGCAGCTTCGTACATGCCGATTCGACATTTCCTCGGCGACATTCATACAAACAAAGTGCACGCGAGCGTTCATCGGTGGTGTTTCAGTGTTTCATTAATATTTATAAGACGACGACACGTCGCAGTGGCGCCATACTCTCGCTTTGTTTTCGCGCTCTAATGCGCGATTCACGGCTTCCTATGACTCAGCTTCGGTAGCCACCTGGCCAACCCCGGTTAGTCCCCCTTAGTCTTCATTTGTCCATCTCTACTTCGTGCCTCTCCCTTCCGTTTTTGCCTCTCCCTCCCTGACGAAAACTCCGCAAAAACGAGCGATTTTATGACCTTTCGTTTGACGAGTGCGCTGACTAATTACCCGTGCGAAGTGGCGCCATGGCATCGAGGTAATTACACCTCAAAATTGACTTGTTGTTGATGCGTCTGAAATAACACAGCGAGTGGAGTGAGCGATCGGCGCGACGGGTCACTGCCGCCGAGAACAAAGAGGACCGAGAAGTGACGAGGTTATGTCATGGAAGGTTGCGGACGCGCTTTGTTCGCGCTGACATTGATCTCGCGTTGTTTGCTGGATTCTGTGAACAGAGGCCGGGACACGTAATTGGTCGGGTAGTTGAAGAAGGCTCTGGTGACGAGGATCGACCTCTGGTGGCACGGAGGCAACGCAAAGACAAAACAATTAGGGTAGTCTGCTTATCGCGACACCCATCTTGGCTATCTCCGTCGTCGATCTTGCAGTTAAGTGCTAAGACCCTTGCTAGAGGCAATATGATGAGCGATACTGTAGGTTGGACGGAGAACGATGTGTGGATAGGTTATGGATTTGCCTTGATGTCCTGTCAGACCTTTAGGCATAAAATGTACCTTGAAAGTAGTGCTTAACACGAAGACATGTACCAAACATACGAAGAAAAGAAAAACGCAATATGAACTAATGAAAAATGACAATCTGAGCCTTGAAGAGGACCCGAGATACTTGAGGCAGTCAGTCCTAGAGGGTCTGCCATTCCGTATCATTTCAGATGTGGTATAGTGATAATGGTGAACCCAAGTATTAGGGTTTAGTCTCCGCGCGTCAGAATCAGCTTAACTGTGAAGTGGGAGGTAATTCTTCTCCTTTTCTTTTTATATGCATTTTCTACTTTCTACTTCGACAGCAAGCCTTTAACACCTGCCAGCTAAAACGTTAAAAACTGCGGAGATTCTACACATACATCTAGATAAGGTGTTCGCACTTAGGCGTTGCTGAGCGACAAAAAGTTTGTTTCTCGTTGTTGAGCCTACTAAAGTGCGCTGCCTTACGGGAATAGAGAATTTTCAGAACCGCGTGTCCAGATTCTCAGTAAGGGGGGGGGGTTGATTTATCGGTCCGAGTTCGTTTTTTTCTTGCTGTCCTGACTTGAATGTATGGTATTTCAATGTAGAAACACGGTTCACGGATTTATCAGCTTTCCATGTACAATTGTTTCCATGTAGCAATTGTACCCTTCAGAAGTTGGGTGGCTACAGTAGTTTCGAGAGCATACCTAGAATGCCTTAAAATGAGGCCTTCCTAAAATACCGATTCAAATACCATATCTGTATCAAGTAACACTTTATAAGTCAACACTACATTATATGATAACCTGATAAATTACATCCAAGCAAACCGTGAGGTGTAGATCGCCCCATTGTAAGCCCTCTTTGTGCTAGCCGTGGGCCACCGTCAACTGACACCCTCCTCTGTTTGACTGCTTCTTCGTCTCCCCAGGTTGTCACCATCGCAAACACCATTTGATATCTCTATGCCTTCATAACCTTTATTCT
Source organism: Steinernema khuongi (assembly GCA_016648015.1). Lineage (NCBI taxonomy): Eukaryota > Metazoa > Nematoda > Chromadorea > Rhabditida > Steinernematidae > Steinernema > Steinernema khuongi. Next base: position 36,598 of record JADLIF010001251.1, read on the forward strand.
CATGGAGATATGCATCCATCAGCTCCTTGTCTTCTCTTCTTCTGTGTTATATGTTTATTGCCCCGGTTCCAGATCACGGCCACAGCAATGTGTGCGTTCTTTGTTGCGCAACGCGCGACCGTATCCCGGATAAACGACCAGCGACTGTTTCGAAAGCGCGGGAGACCTTGATATGGTAAACAAAAAAGTGCTAATGGATTCAGCGATAAGCGGTAAAAGACGAGTTTTACGAGTGCACCCGACTGCGAGACGCGTTATCGCGAGCCATCTGCCGCACCTGTCGCGTGCGCGAACCGAAGGTCGCACGTGTCCGACAGCAAAAAGACGTTTTTGGGTTACGATCGGGTCTGTTATCAAGCAACAAAGAACGCTGTAAGTGCTGGTTTACGAAACCAGTTGGACTTGGAAAAGTGCTCCTTTCTGGGTGCACTTTGAAGCTTCAACATGGGTCTATTTTAAAGATTTGTCGGCTCTAGGAAAAGACATCTATTCCTCATACATTCCTGTTGGGTATACGGTATAACCAGCTTTGCTACGGGTATTAAGTTCTGCCGTAAACATTGCATAATTGATACAATTTGTGGGTTCGACGCGTATCGTCATAGTCGAGTATTATGTCCTAAAACCCACTTATAAAACTCTATTTGTTCGACTAATTCGTAACACACATACTTGGGTCTAGTGGTATGGTAAGAATATGTCATGTATGTTGTGTAGTAGAGTAGCTGCTTTGGAGCTACAACCTTGCAATCAGATTAAAGTACATTGTAGGGAAAATCTTTTTATACAGCATTGCACAAAACAACTTTTTCCATTAGTGAAACACATCCGATGAGCAAATACTCCACGTGGTGCATTAACAGTTGTCATAAGCACTATGGAACAGCGGAAGCGTTTGACACTCATACATACTGTCTGCGAGATAGTTTACGGGGACTTTTTAGTGGATCACAGGATGTAGAAGTCATAAGTAGTGTTTGATGTTTGTCATTCATGTTTGGCTTCCCATTCATTTCATTAGTGCCTGTTTTTTTATACCTTTTTAGACACTTTCCACAGATAAAAGTCAATTCGTAAAAGAACTGAAACGTCAGATAAAACGTCAAACGTGATTCGACAACACTCTGCGCCATCTCTCCCTCCTCGAGGCCAAATGTTGTTAATGAGTCATACCCACAGGGAAATTGCATTTCTTTACAGTTGCCTTCCTTTATTGTTACTAGAAAAGATAGTAACAGGTTCACTACCAGGTTAACCCTAACTGCAACCGTGACCGAAAAACGCTACCCTACATCTCTGGTCACCAGTTCATCACAAATCAGAATCAAAGATGTTGAGTGTACGAACTCTTAGTTCTAGGTGCGATGATCTTCCTTTTTGCAAGCACAAACACCCAAACGGACATAAACACATTTGCCTTGTCATACTGGACTATATGCTGCAATAAGTTGCACTTGAATTCTGATCAAGCCACCACAGATAGGGCCAGTGGACCTTGGATCTTCACTACATCTGCTTCCAAAGTCTCAGTCCTTCCTTTGCGTGCAACAATATCCAGTTCCTCCAGCACGCAATAACCCGGAACCACAGTCATTAATCTGTCAATCTCTCACCACGGCCTGCCGATGTCCCTCCGCGTGTCCGCATACTTTATCACTCATCGATCATCGGCGTTGACAGTTGCGCTCCACGAGTGCGCATTGTTTCTGCATCGCGGTTTCCCTCCAAAACGTCGTCTTCTGGACGTTTGTCCGAGTTGAGTTGATCCACTTGTGCTTCTCAATGCACGAGTTCCACGAGCCGTCTTCGATCATGAGCCGGAAACAACGGGGTCGGTTCAAAGGAGTGGAGGTTCCGGAAGGCAGGTGGTGTGCGGTCGCAATTAGTCGAGGATCGTCGGGTGGAATGAAAGACCGCTGCCGCGTGGAGTGGCTGCAGGTGGCGGCCAAGGGCCCCCAATTAGGCAATTAGCCGAGTAGCTGACGGATTATCCCGCATATGGCTACTAATTGCGGCGCCACAGTTGCGTGACTTGCGGGACATATGCCACGAGTAACGGATCAACAGAGCTAAGCTCAAGAAGTCCTTTGAGCTGCTTTGGGGAGGATAAGCCATAAGGTTTAACCAAAATACATGTGTTTCAGGAACTATTTCATTCACATATGGCTTTTCAGCGAATACGTTTAAGATCGCCTGGTGCTTAAGGTGATCAAGGTTATACCTATGTATAATCAAAACACATATCCCTCTTTTACTTTATCGGACTTTGGTCCACAAAATATATCTTCTATGAGATGTAGATAAGGAGGCGTTTTCAAAATCATTCTAAGGTTCTCATCAGAAGGAATGTAGTAACCAGATAGGTTCCTTTGCTCATTCCCAGCTTGTTGCAGTTAGTAAACACTCTTCTTTGACTTCATAGAGAAATGAAGCTTGTTTTTTTTGTCGTCAAAATACAACTTCTGTGACATATAGGAAGGGAGACGTTTTCGAGTTCCACAAAAAAAAACACAATTGATCCAAACACAATTTTGTTCTCATCTCAGGTTCGCAGCAAAAACGAATGTAGCAACCAGATAGATTTGTCTACTTATTCCCAGCTTGTTACAGTTGGCATGACATGCTAGTACCGAAAGTATGTTGTGCCCTTGGTACTTGAGTCCCAAGACAGTTCTGCTCAAGGCCCATATCGCTTCTTGAAAACATCACCTCAACTGGTATGTCAAGGTGTTCTCCAGCAATTACAAGCTCTGCTCGGCGATTCATCTTGCAAACCTGAGCTGCCGGTGGAATGCAAGGTTTCCCATTCATCCTACTTTAATTTCTCCGTTCGCATATCAGTGACCTTCTACGAACATCTTCAACGACGTAACTGCAGAACGTGCAAGAGACCTCCGAAAAAGTGATCTCTGACACCTGTTACATGTTTTCCCTCTCAGGTGCCCTTTCGGCGCCTTCCAACCTCTTCACGATGGTAGGTTTTGGCCCTTTGCGTCGCTCCGCGAGAGCGGGTTCACAAAGGAGCGAATAAACATTGCGGAGACGCCGTCGGCGACCTTTCGTCTGCCTCGGCGACCGAGAAAGTCTATGTAAATAACGGAGTTCTGCGCCTGAGCACACTGTTCTGGATCGGTTTCACAAGAAGGCACGAGGATGGTGCGAAGGATCAGAGTCGCACTTCTTCGTCGCACCCTAATCCGTTGTCCCAAATCCTAACAAATCCGCCGATCTTTTTGCTTTAAAACGCACTCAATCATCCTCTGGGGAGATCGTCTTCTTTTAAGTGTGAGGATGATCCATTCGATTTTTTGTCTTTACGGCACCTTAATTGGAGTCGTAGTACCAGGGAGCGGGATCTGATTCCTCAATAAATCCGATTCTTATTCCACTTGCTTTTATCCCTTTACTATGGACGACCACACAAAATACAAAGTGTCAGAGAACATGTTCTTCTTGGCAGTGTACACGTTTACCAGGCGCCTATTGACGTAGAGCCTGAGGCAATGGCACTAAACTTTGCAGAATCTCGACGGGCTGATGTTCTGACGCACGGGAAGTCACGTGGAAAACTGAATATGCCAAAGTACACCCATGTTGGGCATGTTCTTTCCAGTTTTAGTGGCCAATATAATTATAATCCGCTGCAAGCTGTTCGTACCGAGTCCTAATAGCCAGAGATCCCGACTCCACTCAAAAGTCGAGCCAAAAATCGAGCCACGCGCTGGCTTGAAGCTCGGCTCCAATAAGAAATCGAGCCGGCTCGAAGCTTGGTTCGGAGGTCATTTCGGGACCGAGTCGGGATCTCTGCTAATAGCTTCCTACTAAGAGCTTTTAAGTATAGGAGAAGTAGCTTGTCTTACTGTTTGGAGAAACAGCACCTCTATCCGTAACGAAGCCAGCACAAAGAAATAATGAAGATGCTCTTACCTTTGATGATCTACCTAACAGTGACCTCATTCATCACTTTATACTGGGTTCGTCTTTTCTGAGTATGCTCTGTTACCCCAAAAATTACTTTTTTTCCTTTTTTCCCTAATTGCCCCCAAAAAGACCACTCGCGCGCAACTATCCTTCCCAAGAAGGCTTCCTTTTTTCACCCAAACAGTCTCCGCACGGTGAACTCCTTGTCTGCCCACACAAAGAACAGTTCTTTCAATGGCCACTTGAGAAGGTCTCTCGGAGACGATCTCAAGGCGCACAGGTCATCCGGCGGATGTTTGCGCCCACTTCCTCTCTGACGCAACAGCACGCTCCAACAATCGACACGAAAAGTCATTAATTCCCAGGAAACAACAATTTGCTTAAAATTGATCACAGCGGCGTCACCAGGCGTTCCAGGAAGTTCCCGCTGCTCAGGAATGAATGGCTCTGCGTTTGCACGTTTTTTCCCAAGGAGAACTTCCTTGTTTGCCGTGTGAATGGACTGTTTTGGGCGCTCAAGCAGTGACCCAGGACCGCTATTTTCTGTGAGCCTATTTGCATAGCATGATTTTGGCGTTTGCTTGGATAAACACGGAAGAGATCATGGTTTGGCCGATTGCGAGGCTGATAAGGCCGGGAGAGCGCGAGAACGGAGCGTCTAATGAGTGCGAGTGGGATTATCCGCGCAGTGATTAGCGGTGATAGGCATCTTGAACGCCGAGACTGATCGTTGGTACTCTCAGTAGTCCTTGGATTAATCAGCTAAAGCCTGTGACAAGCTTGTGATCAAATCTCGGAAAAATCAGAGAGATATAATCAGTGAAAGTAATTCCGAAGCGTCCAAAGGACAACGAGAAACGAAAAAAAACGGATTTTTTTCTCTTCGCAAGTACACTGGAGTTGTTCCGATAAATCTAGTATCCAGTGATTCTAGAACTGGATTCTAGAATGTCATCTACTTAAGTAACAAGCCACCTACTTCTAAAATAGAACTCTAGGAATTGAGAGATCAAAACGTCTTTCTTGGTTGAGGAGATCATGGTGTGGCAGTTCTTACTCAACAGATTGGTGGTGGAAGTGAGGAAATGAGACAATTTAGCGGTCATTTTGTATTGTCTTGAGTTGCCACCTACTGCAGTCCAAAGCGGCTCCTTAACTGTTTCCTAAGAACAATAGATTTGTCCTGATAAGAATTGTCAAAACCTCCCGGAGTGCAATCTACTTACTTCTACCTATCTACCTACTAAGGCACCTACAGTTCAGTTCTTACTCGACGGATTGACCAGGAGGTAGAAGTGAGGCACCTACTGCTGCCCAAAGCGGCTCTTTAACTGTTTCCTAAGAACATTAGATTCGTCCATTAGAGCAAATCGCAATTTTGCAGTCCTAGAGATGTCTCAGAATAGAATTTGCATTTCAAATCTTCCCAAACGGATATACGGTGCTCACGTCCTCCTCGGCTGTCACTTTCGAAAGCCGCATGAGTCACTCATCCTATGTATTATGTGCTTCTCTCCAGCGGGGTCGTCCTTTCGGCGAGGGTTACGAAAGTGACATTCGGCCACCGCGGAGGTCCGCTAATGCATGCGTTATTTCGAAACGTGCCATTGAGTCACGAAGCCGCCAGATACATATCTCGTCGGAGAAGTCACCCGCGCTCCATAGTTTCCTTTGCGGGATCGGCAAAAACGCGCCCATGGGAACGTGCCTGCTGGGGGCGATTAATCCAATCGCTAATGAAACGACCTTGAGGGATTGTGCTCCGATCCGAGCGCGTGCTCTTTGCCGCAATTTATGGACGTGGTTTTTGGCGTTAGTGAGTCGTGGATTTACTTGGAGTGCGTTCGCGAAAACCGTTTTTGTTGGTTTGTGTGGAATTGGGAAGGTGGAAAACATGATGGTGAACTTGGGATCGCTTCTGGAGAGAGCAACTGGAACAAATCTCAGCCGTAGAAGTCGCGGTTCTGATCCCATGTGGAGAAACCTTCTGAGCTTCTGCCAAAGTTGTCCGTGGCTCCATTGCTCGAAACCTGGTGATCTTTACTCGGTGGATGGTGTCAGAAACGCAGCTTTTGTATATCAAACACAACGAAGACGACCCACAGAAAGGATGGATTCTTCAACAAGAGTGCTTCTGAACATGACCTTCTAGCATTTCAATACCATATTGTACGCTGTTACCAAATATTGAAGAGCATCATAGCTTATATGTGTGCAGCTGCAATGCAGTTATTCTCACTGTTAGTCACATTCCAGAAGATGTGTCAGCTAGCGCAGTTTCCAAGGACGAACAACAACTGCTCAACTGATCATGAATTGAAGAACGCACGATCAGATCGGATTTCGGAACCCGTACTAGCGAAATAGCGCTATAAGATAGATGATTTCTGACCGCGTACTGTTCTAGAAGCAGAGATAAGATAAATAAATGCCCCACTTGCACCTTAAAGTAGTAGCAACATCCATCGATAAGAATGAGACATTTCAAGGCAACGATAAGATAGTTCCAGGCACCTTTACCCCTATAAGACTCTATGACCGAGGACCTAAGCAGTCCCTCTAGTTTTCTCTTTTGTCTCTCGCTCCAGATCACCGTGAATCCAACGCAGGTCTTCTTTCCGCATCGATCGTTCCCACAAGGGAGCGAGATAACTTTTTCCACTCCGACTTTACCGGTTTTTGTGGGAACCCACCGCGTCGGCCTTCAAAAAGCGCACTCGGTCAGCGCGCATGTTCGTTTTTGCTCTTGCCTCGCGCGACTTTTCCGCCCGCGCCCACTGTAATCTGGTTTCAGTTGCAAAGCGTCCGGCGTTCACACGGTCACCATCCCGGAAACCGCCCGGCTCTGTGGGTGTCCCGTACTGTCCTTATCCGATGGCATGCTTCGGCGCGCTTTGCCCCGCGGCCGCTGGCGAATCCGGTCGCGCGGCCGCTGTTTTCACCTCGGAGCGAACGGCCGGGCGAAAAGGGCTTCTGGTCTGCTTCTTTTATTGTCTTCTCCGCTGAACTTCATTTACAGCCCCATTGGCTGCGCGCCGCGGAACGATTGTGCAATTTTTAACGTTTTGTGCGAACGTCGCACATCTGTTGGGTAGTCTGCCAGCAGTGGCTCTGGAAGACGAGTTTATGGGTTCAAGTGCGGCAGCACCAAAATTTATGGCGCTATTACTGCGTGGTCATCTTTGATTAGTTAATTGACCGCGAGGAACAATGCTAACTGTTGGAGCCATTTATAATGCTTGGGAACGTAGTCTCAGCGCCGTGGGGAGGGGAATCCCTTTGACGGTGTGAACGCGGTGAAGGGATGTTTGGAGATATTTTGTGAGGAAGGGTTCACCTGTGCCTCTAAAGCATTGACAAGTTGATCGCTTTTTGATTAGCCAATAGGAAAAGACAGTTTGTAGCGCCTAAGAGTGTTTTAGTAAAGGGGGAAGCCTGAAAGTGTTTAGTAGTAGGAAAAACCCCGTATACTAGTGGATACAGTTCCTGGTGGATTTCTGGTGTCCTCATTTCCGCTTTCTACGGCCTACGTAGAGTATACGTAAATTAACAAGCTGTAAATGACCCAATCGTTATGTTTCCGGTTCTATCTTGTGTTTATAAAAACCTATAAAAGTATGAAAACAACCACTTGTCTACTCAACACTGTAACACAGGTTCACTAAGAATGTACGCTATTTTCCTATCCACAGATTCCGTATGCACATATTTATGGTCGCCAACACGCGAACTCTTGGTAACGGGGTAATCCTAGGAACGTAGCGTAGTAACGTACTCATGACGTAACTTTATTTGTGTAGATTACTGTGAGTTTGCATACATATTTACATATAAACAAGTGTGACTCTATGCTCAAGAAGTTTAATCTACACTTGGAACATCCCTGGCCCCTTGCTTTCCACTCGAGACCATCGATCGTGGCGGATAATTTGCAGAGCTCGCAGTGGCCCGGAGTACCGAATCCGTCCGCCCGTCATTCATCGCCGCTTCGCCGATAATTTCTCGGCGTGCATGCTCCGTGCCACGGCGTGCCATCCCCAACGGCGCTTCGCCGAACGCTCTCGGCCGCGTTCCTTGTTGTTGTTTGTTGTTGCGGCGCAGGGACGTCGTCCGCGGGTTCCCCTGCTCTTTGCAATCCGATCTCTGGTCGCCCGCGCCGCTTCCGCCTCGCGGAGGGAAAGAAGAGTGGTTGGGAGTGCCGGCGCCACAAGAGCGCCGCGAAGCAAGGTGCGAGCACGAAGGTCGCCGCTGATTGGGAAAGTGAGAAAAAGACAGATTTGGAGAAGGCAGATGTGGTCCGGAAGTGGGAGAAAGTTGTGAGAGTAAGAACCTTTGAAGAGACTATCTGGCGGAGCGCTTGAGAAGCTTCTTCTAGGCGCACGGTAAATGCAATGATCAAAATAATCATAAGGGTCAACGTGTATCCACTCCAAAATCTTTTCAGATGTTGACCACCTTACTGTGGACCTCTAGTACATATATGTCGCTACATATTTGTTAAGAAAAGCAATTATTGAGGCTATATTTTTGAACAGGTGTAGTATCAGCTTCTTCTGTACTCAGAACATAAGTACTTGTAAGTAATAAGGTAGCAAAATCGCAACTTCCAGAACATTGAACAGAAGATTTAGAATCTTCAATACCTACAATCAAAATCTTCGCCTTTTCGATTGTAGGATGCACTGCTCAGGGCATAGTACATATTCCTGTACCCACCTAGGACCAGTTCCCTGTCACGACTGTTACAATGCATAGTGGCCGTCTGCGATCGTTAACCTTTCGCTCATCTGCTCTTCCTAACAAAAAAAGAAAATTGAAACAACATAAGTGCACCGCCGGGCTGAGTCGCCCACATGGCATTGAGGAGTTCAGTTGCATCTGTTTCCCTCAGAAACTTTCGATCCCATCTCGATCTTCTCGATCCCCATGTACAATGTCCTCTTGTTTCTCTCCTCTTTACGCTCCTTTGAAAGAGGCATAAGTCTTGACAGGAAAAATCGGGTTTATTTCAAGTTAGTTCAAGTCAGCCTCTCTACTGGACAGGATTCATCGGTTCCCATGATATCTTCCTGCTCCCTTCGCACATCCCAGAAGCCGCCCAGCCCCCCAAAACGACTGAACGGCTCGCCTCGGCTCGCCGAAATCAAAACACACTCGACTTCCCTCGCCTGATCCTTGGTCATTCCAAATAATCTTCGTCCAATTTTAACCGCCACGTCGCCCCCTCCTCGTAACGGGAAGCCGTGCACGTATCTCTTTCCACAAATAGGCTAAAGGGCCCGTTGGCAAAAACACATCCACTTACCGCTGACAGGTTTCGCCGAGGCGCAAAAACGCCACAAAGGTCGACGCAACATCCTCGCTCCTAATTGCAATCCGGTCGGGATCTGCTTCTTTCCTTGGGTTTGCCTTTTTCCCAAATCACCCTCGCTTTCACTGCCTCCACAAGAAGGTCCTCTACGGCGCTCCAACCTTGCCATCGGCTCAAGAAGGAAGAATGGTCTTCGCAAAAACGAAGACAATTAGCGTCGTCTCCTTCGACGACTTTTCATCGCGCCTGCGGTGTCAAGGACTTCTCCTTCTGCCTTCTTCTTCCTCACGCGCCACGACACGTTTTTCGTGTTGTTGTCGCGTCCGCGCGATCGCGTAATTTTCGTTTTCTACGACGACGACGGCGACGATGGCCGTCGATGGGGCGATTCTGCTTTCAAGGAGCGCCGATGGATGAAGACGACGGCCGGCGGCAGAGAGCTTCTTAGCTCGGCGCGATTTAGTAATTATTTGTGCTGATGCACCGATGGAGCTGGTCTTCGTGGCGACGTGTTTTCCGCCCTCGGGCTGTTTTTGGCTTCGTCGCGTTACTTTACTGCTGCCGCCCCTGGTCAGCTCTTGTTTTGCAACTAGCGATGGGATGTCGTGTATATAGCCAATCACTTTGTCATGGCCGATGAAAGTCGTTCGTGGTTAACCCTCACCGCCCTGGTCGCGTTTTCCCCTTATCGCTGGTAGAACCGAGAATTGGAGCCAGTGAAGGAGTTGATCGTGAACTTTTGTCATGGTTTTCCTGGTCTTACCGTATCTTGTGAACAGTGAGTCCCGATGGGTTGCGGTAGTTGGATGATTGAGTCTTGTGACAGCCGATCGTAAAACCTTAGGACCTAATGCCTAATGAAAAACCTAATGCAAAAATCAGGGATTTATATGTTTAGACCCAGATAGACCATCAAATACTGTAAGGGTAGATCTGAGGGGAAAAAAATATAACTCGTAAGCCCTCCCTAAGATTTGCAACTTTTAAGAAGACAGATGTGGTAGCCAATCAGAAAACGTTAGGATATGCGAAAATCAGGGATATATATGTTTTTGTGGGTGACCTTTGGCTGCCCAGGAAGATCACGAGGTGCTGTAAGGATAGATATGAGGGACATATCCAATTCTCGACCATTTGTGTTCTGTATGAGTGTTAACGTGTAAGCCCTTCCTGAGATTTCCAACTTTTAAGAAGACCATTCTTCAAAGGACACATCCCTCTACCCAGAACATGTGAAACGTCCGAACGCGGATGCTCGTTCCGTGTCTTCTTTTTCGGGAAAGCCCTCAACGACAATAGTCCTCTGCGATGAATAAATCACTCATTTCATTGGCTATTCCTTTGTTTCCGAGGACAAGACTTTCGGCTTTTGTTTCTGGGAGAAGAAGATACAACGCGGAGCCGCGTAAACAATCCGAATCCGGCCGACGGAGGTAGGAACGCGTTGGAGTTAGACTTGTTTCGTTCCTAGAAACGAGTCCATTGCTGTATTGGAGAGATTCGTGACCATTTCAGTTCTTATGTGATGCTTAGTTCATTGGTCGAAGGTTACGGTCACTTTTTTTAAGCCTTCGGAAGATGGGCTATCTAGCGAAAGGTGGAAGCACTAGAATCTCGTTCTGTGATGTTAGGCCATTGAAACTCGAAGCCAATCCGAGCCCTAGTTCCAAGCCAGAGCATTTCTCGACCCTATATCCGAAACCTTCCCTCCATTGACCCCCGTGGGACACGTTCCCAAAGATCTCCGCTGTCAGCAAACGACAGGTCAAGTGGCCATCCCTTGTTTGTTGTGCGCATGGACCGCTTCCGCCCTTGAGCCAAGCAGGTGGCCCGCGCGGGAAGCACGCAATTAATCAGCCATGAGCAGCTCACTTCCGTCGACGAATAATTAAGCGGCGCCGACGCCGCCGTACCCAAGCTGTGACCTCTTAATGGGCGCGAGAGCAAACATCCATGCTCTAAAAATTTTATGACGCGACCACTGCTGCAGATTTGAAGTGGCGGTTGTTTCAGTTGTTTTATATGTACACAGCTGCCGTTCTGAGTAGATTAAAAAAGACACGAGGGAGACATTGGGCGAACATGGACTTTGCTTGGAGCAGAGAAACTGAGTTTTTAGGAAATCCTTGGTAAAAGCACGAGAAAGCGCACGTTCATACGGAGATGATCCTTCTACCAAAGATGCTAAAGAATGCATGGGCTGCATCTGGTTAGGACTTTCATTCTTAAATCGTTCTCAAAAGACTCTATTCACTTCAGATTTTCACCACATTGTACTTCCAATTTCAAGCTTTCATTAATGTGGGAAATCCCATCGAGCAAGGTTTGCGCTCCCACTGACTACGTTCCTCCGTCTCTCCCTGGACGAACTCCTGAAGTATTCATCAGTTACGGCCTCTGCGTCATAACAAATTCCATATTTTATTGTTTTTCTCCTTGTTCCTTCCTTTTCTATTTTGGGTCGTTACGTTCGCTCCCGAGACGATTCGCGATCTATAAAAATATAGCTCTATTTCCGGACGCTTCAGTTACAGTAGTCACGGCTGCAGGCAAACATTGTTTACGGATCCTTGGCTTCCGGTCAGTCCTGGTGATTATCGGCTTCCCGGCCCTACCTGGCACCTTTCCTAATTCCTCCGAAATCAGCCGGCCAATTAGATGGATCTGTGCACCTGGGCCACCGTAATCCGTGTAGATTAAGCCTGACCTCTACAGTGGCAACCTCAGCCGTCATTAGGCCTTCTTCCTGCATAAAGATGAGCCGCGGGGCGTCCTAATTGATCCTGTGGAAGTGGTCAACGGCCTTCCAGCCTTCTCCGCTCCAAAGACAAGTCGCCTTGCAGAGATCACCGCGCCCGCGGCGTTCCCCGCCGCGCTGCGGCGACCGCTTTTTGTATCTTGCGACGTTCGCTGACAAATGCAACACGCCGAACTGGTCAGTTGTTTTGCAACGCCGCAGGGCCGAAAACAATAACAATGAAGTGGCCGGCCGCCCACGACGCGGCGCTGGAAGCGGTGTAATCGTTTTGCGCAACGATGCGCCTTTCGCTATTTCTTCTCTTTCGAAGCCGTAGTCTTTGGCCGAGCCGCTTTACACCTGGAGTTGTTTGTGAGCCTCTTTTTGAGGAGTTCGAGAACAGCCGCCTTCGTTCTTTTTTGCAGCCTCACACGTGGCTGTAGTTAGCTGGCCAGAAGTATGTGATTTTACAGATGGTGCGAGGGAGTGTGTTTTTTCTTTGGTAGTCTCCAAAAAAGATGCTAATTTCTGTAGAAGCAAAAGTAGAAGCATTTTCGACCTGTTTTGATATCCACGATGTTCTATCGTACTGTAATAGACCAATACCGTTAATAATTAACATAACATGTGATCCATTCAGTTCTCTCAAAGGCTGGATTACGGTAGTTTTCGCATGGATCAACTCTCACCGCAACCACCACATCTTTCTGAGATGCTCCATACACATCTTAGAACACTACGGTTTGGACAGGAGCAATATGGTGCTATTTCAGGCTACTTGATTTGTGGCCGTTGAATATGGCGCTAAAACCGGCAGTTGCCCTTTTTAAAGAAGTGTCAGTTCTGCTGTTGAATAATGCAATTAGTTCCTTTATGCTCCCTCATCATCATGCACGTTATTCGCTTTGCACTTAGCCACTTGTCAAAATGTTGTGAGCTTTAGAAGAAGAGGCCATTTTGTGACTTTGGGCACAAGGCCCAAGATTCATCCCAAGAACTAAATACCTTTGGATATGTTCCAAAATTGATCATTCATCCAAGATCACTGATCCTAGGCTTCCCTAAAGAGGCCGCCTGGCCTCTCACACTACCTTCGCTCCTAACAGTGATCTCCAGTGATCAGTCCAAGATCGTATCCATGATCATAGACCCGTTACCCCTCTTCTTACCACTGATCTCCTACGTCTTGTAGCGGCACCTCGCGCCACTCAAGGGCTCGTCTGTGCCGAATGACAGGTGTTAGCACCTGGTCAATATTTGCATAAAGTTGCGCCGCTGTTTACCGAAGCCGCCGAGTCGACCGTCTTCTCCGTGGGCGGCGCCGTTTTTTGTGCTCGGGATTATATGTCGCGCGAGTGGCGGCCTGACCCCCGCTGCCGAAGACGCGCCTGCTGTTCGCACATTCAACACTTGCAAAGACCGTTCAAGCGTGTTAATTATGGTCACCGGCGGAGAAAACGGAGTCGAGGGAGGGAGATAAAGGCCTAATGGGACTTCTGCGTCCGTGAGAATGCGAAAACAACGGCGCGGAGGGTCAGCGCGGTTGCGTTGCGATTGGGGTGCCGTTGTTTTGCGTGTTTGAAGGAGCCAATTAACCTCGATGCTGGAGAAAGCGGTGGAAAACAGGAGTTAGCAGGGAGGGTACGAAAATATGTTATTAGAAGGGGGCCCAAGAGGGTTACTGGACACTGCTTCATGGTTCAGTGGGTGATATTAACCTGCAAATGCAATTTAACTCGTATGCCAAAGTCATCCATCATAGATTCCTTCGCCAATGTCGCGAGTCAGCTGTTCCATTGTTCTCAGCTCAACACTCTCCCTGGGAAAGCCCACTAGCGCCATTGCTGAAGTATCGAGGACGATTTTCTTGCACGTCTTGACCGTCAAAAAGCAACCGGTATTTACCTCCAATGATTCCTTGGAGGTACATACCGGCCACAATGGCTTCGTATGTGCAAAAATAGGTTAAAAACTATTGTTTTCCGAGGCTCGTGTGTCGTCCCACAGGGCAAAGATGGTGACGGACCTACGGACAATAACATATGACATTACGGCTATAAAAATTGTTTTTTTAGATCTAAAAAACCGTTCCACACAGTAAGGTGGTGCTCTCTTCTCTTCGTATGACCGTTTTCTCCTGGAAACAATAGGCTACAATGTTCGGCGCCTTGTCGACTTCATTTTGGACACTTTTCTTGCATGTATGTTCTAGTGAAATACAAAAAATTGTAGTCTTATGATAGAGCTGGACAGGTTTGCAGAAAGTATTATCCAATCGACTCCAATAGCATCATACGCAGCACACACTACGGTCAAGCTAGCTATGTTTTGCTGACCTTATGTTAGGCACATCTTGAACTACCGAATTCCATCCTCAATCACTTCCTAAAATACCAGCTGGTTCTATCAGCCGACCTCAAGCGCACCCCTCCAGTTCTTCTAAATTCGCGTCCCTTTATCGTCTCTCCACACTGATAAACCCGTACACGAGCTTTTTCTGGTGATTAATACGTCCATCACTCCTTTACTCTCGCCGAACTCGTCATCGCCACCAGCGACCACGACCACAATCTTTCCCGCATCAGAGAGACTCCGGTCACGAGTTCCCCTCGTTTGCAACATTGCTTTTTCTTTCTACGCGTACGTGTGCCCTACAATGTCCGCGTGAACGTCGTAAACACGCCGGCTTATCGAGAGGTCCTTCAGAAGCACGTCTCCGAGGTCTCTGAATCCCTGAAGTTCCGCTTCTTCAGCATGATGGCCATCTGCGTCCATTTGCAAGTACATTTGTTTTTTGGCGATCAAAAACGGCTCTGGCCATGCCGGCAGCCGACTGGCGCTCCGGCGGCCCTTATCAAACGCAAATGTTTGTTGTATCGCCCGGTACCGGGTGCGCTCGCGCGCCTTTACCTTCTCGTTTGCCGCCGCACCGTTTGGTTGTTTTCCAGCCGGCCGCCGCTCCAATGCGAACCGCGCCGTCTTGTACCGGCGTCTCCTTCTTTGTTGGTTTTTCCATTCCGCCGTGAGTCTTCGTGGAACGTGAGTGTACGGAGGAACTGGTGTGAGGTTTGGAGTCCACCTTCGGCGCAGCGTGAGATGTGTAGGGGAAGCGGAAGCGACGTGATTCGAAATTACGAAGAAAACAAGGAATTCTTAAGGATGCTGAGATTTTATGCTGACGTCGTCCCAGTTCCTCGTGATCGTTGACCTCCTCTAGTTCTCGATAACTCTATAGCTGGAAGTTGTTACTACGGTAGAATGACAAATACTGGCTAGCCTTTAGAATAAGAGTGCTCAATCAGGATGACGTGTAGGTAGGTAACTACGTTGAATAAGACCAGATTAGAACATCCGGAGCTTACGTACGAACTGTTCTAAAGCTTCTAAAGCTTTGCACCGTGTTCCTGTTCTTCCCGGTGTGATGTCGTGTAACAAATCGTTCTGAGATCCTCGAGATCATCACTGCTGAGCTTCCATACTAAAAACGCACTCCTTTGCTTCCTTATGCGATACTTCCGTATCTTAGAAACTTCGTCATCCAATAAGTGACGTTTCCATCTGCTAATGTGATCCCTTCACATAAGGAAGAAAAAGTCTTCAAACCCCACATTTCTGCAAAATCTTCAAGTGGACTGGGCTTTCTGGATCTATCATCATCCAAATGTCGTCCTTTGATCGCCAAAGAAAACTTCCGCCGACAATTTGTTATTGCTGAAGGGGACACGGGGGTAGGTGTGTGTTGGCACGAGGATTACCTTTCCGGAAATATTTGTTTTGCCGAAGAAACACCCCGGAGACGTGGGGGAATTAGGGAAAAACATCCTTTCCGTCAACATCTTTCGTTCCAACGACGTTTTGTGCCATTGACAGATTCGTCGTACAATGATTTACAATAACATCCTCTTTTTCTTTTCGTTCTGTGCCTTTGGTTTGGATCTTTCGCTCCAGTAGACGCCTTCTCAGAGGTTCCAGAAGCTTACCTCTGTACAATAGGTCATGGTCTTTTTGCTTAGCCAAATTCTTTGCTTATCCTTTCTTTTATCGCTAGGAATATGAGACACCGTTTATTTAAAACTTGGACTCCAAAAATTCTAGCCTTCTTCCACTAACCACCTGTGCCACCTGCGATGGTATGGCGGAGGAAGACGCATTGTTTTGAATTGGTACCACAGGCTCTGTCCCACCACGGAAGTGGCTCATGTTTGGTCTCCCCATTGTCCGCGATGATTTGTTTTTTTACGCCGCAGCTAACACAATTTCAGTCTTTTATGAAATTGGATCTCTCCACTTTTTGTTTATCTGCGGCGCGGTCGAGACAAGCGGAGAAAGCTCTCGATTGGTGCGGGAAAGCGTTTGTTAATGGCCGCAATTAAAAGTTACAAGTCGTGGTCTTTGATTTCCCTAAGACTGCTTCATGACACGTTGGTGGGAATCTCAGCGGAGAAGAAACTTTGCTAGTTTGTACAGTACACCCTCAGGTGAAATGGGCAGAATAGGATTGCTTTATCCTACAGCCTGAAAGAGTCGTGACTTTTCAAACATTCATATCACAGATTCCAAATACCACTTATGTAAACACATCTGCTTCCTCTTATGACCTAACAAGAAACGGATGACCTGTACAGAAACACCACGTGTTTGTCCTCACCCACTTGAGTTTCCCAGAAAACGTCCATAAATCCTTAAAGAGAAGGTCCGTAGTTGCTACAATCATTTTCGCGTTATTTTGGGACATGTTTTCGTGTTTCTATCGTGGTGGTCTTTGACCAACGTTCCCATCAGTCATGACCAAACAGAAATACTAAAAGGTTCATGCATTTTTTCGTCATGGCTCATTTCCTCATTCAAAGAAGCACAGAAATCAATGTACAGCTCTGGAATCTGGAACCTCCAATGTTGCGAGTTTGTCCCAGAGAGAAAACTGCTAGAAAAAGACTTAAGCAAGGTCAAATCACTCCATCTTTTAGGATCCACCAGATGTTGACCGGCCCTACTTCCCTTGTACCTTCTACAGAACCTGCACTGCCTTATAACCAGCAGAAATCAAACCATGTCATGTTCAGATCACCCTAGCTCTCTCTCGCTCTAAAGGCTAAAGGCTTCCTAACCCCAGGAACCACTGATCTCCCTCCCATTCCGGCTCCACTCCCGACGCCTCCATTGAAACTCCGCGCCGTGTCAGCCTCGTCGCCCGCCGTGCTAATCTCCGCCGAGCGAAATTCACAAAAAGTTCCTGTTGTTGTTTATCGCCACCCGCCGCCTCAAGCCGCTTTTTGAAAGTTCCTCTCGCGCGTCGCCCTAGGGGAAGCGGCGGCGGGGGAGACGGAAGCGGGCGCGGGGGGGCTAACAGGGCGGCACTCGCCGACGGCGGTGCCGTTATGTGCCGACTGGCGCGCGAGAGCGTCGTCGCCGATCGAATTTGCAATTTGAAGAGCGGCGCCGTCGGAGGTCCAAGGAGACGGTCCCGAATTGCTTGCCGGCTGCAAGCCGCCGCCGATCCTTGAGGGTGGGCCTCCCCGAGATTCGGCGCTCGGCGACTTGACGTCCGTTCGTGGCGGGAGCCAAATTACCATTGTGACAATTGCGGCGTGACGAGAAAATTGGATTTTCTCTGGAATTCGTGATGAGTGCGGATGTTTCGCGTTGCTGATCGTGCTAGGAGTTGCCAGGGCCTTGGGTCATCTAAGCTGCGATTTCGGAGGTCATTAGCCTCTTCACACCTATGCCCCTACATGGAAAAGTAGGAGCTGCTGTTCGCACTTTGAGAACTTGCCAATGCGGAGTGAGAGATTAGCACTTAAAGTGGCCAGAAGAGGACTTTGATCTCAGCAGGAGTACATGACACCTTGGAATGTGGTGAAAATCACCCAAGAATCTCTTTTTCTGGAGTCCCTTTACGTATTTATGGAAAACCTGCAAGGACCATCCTTTTTGGACTCGTTGCACTTGGAGACGTGCTTTCTGAGACGGGCAATGGCTTTCCGAGAAGCGGAATAATTTTATTGCTTCCTTCGACTGGCGTGCCGTTCAGTGTTCCTTTGTCGGGAGAGATGCTTCTGCCGGGAGTGATTCCCAAAAGTTCTATCTTAGTCCATCTAAGACCAAGAGAAACTTTTACTACTCCAGGAGGAACGCAGGTCCTTCTTCAGGAATATCATGCTGATCATAGAGACAAACTAACGAATTAACTAAGGTAATCTACCAATAAACGCTGATTGTCTTAGTTTTCTCAAAAGTTCTGTCTTAGTCCATCTGAAACCAGAAGAAACTTGCTACTACTTCGGGAGGAACATCTAGCTAGCTCTAAAAAGCATGCAGACACAAACTACCGATCTAACCAGTGTAATCAAATGTAAATAAGTGATCAACCTAGCTAAATAACATATTATTGCGCACCTTTAATCTCAGCCCCTCGACAGATTTAGCTCGTCATGTTTTGTCCGTGTTCTTAACTCTGTTTAGTGTGCAAACAGTTTAAACACAATCACATTATTGTACTTCTTTAATCTAACTAACTAGGGAACAGTCCCGAGTGATCATGACTTATTTAAAGCCATGTTTTCCCTCTCGACTTTCGATTTTCCCACGCCCGAATGCAACAGACTTACGAGTTCTTCTTTCCTGCTACGATTTCTATCGATTTTCCCATGAAAAACGATCCCCTCCCCTCTGTCGTTTCTCAATTTGCTACTCCATAAATCTCCCACCAGACGCACAGTCACCTATCGTAAAACGCACTCCCTCTCCCCTAGGTGAGGTCCAACTCGACGATCTTTGGCCAACGTCTTCGTTCCTCAGAAACCAACGAAGCGTCCAGATCTACAACACACTTAAAGAGGACACACACGCGCGCGCCGAAACCTGCTTAATGAGGCGTGCAATGCCACTGGCCGCGGCGGCGGTCCTCATCGCACGTCTTTGTCCCCGATGGAGCCAATTTGTTGTGCCTAATCCCCTTCGGTGGAGTCGCTTCCGCGGTGCGCACTGGTTGCCAAATAGATTGGAAATCCTCCATCACTGAAAGGCGGTGGTCGTCGGGAACTCCCCGAGGACAGATTTTTGCCCTCGGCGTGTTTTTCCGGCTGGCGGTCTTCTCGATCCTTCCGACTGGCCGATAGCCACCACTGACTCAAACCGTTGTTTACCGCTCGGCGACCGGTGTGTGTTTGTTAGCGGCCATATTACACAGGGCAGAGAAGAAGGGGGAGAAGAAAGTGAGTGGATGACTAATTTCGGGTCTTAATTGCCAAGGAGCCTTCGGGAGTGTGCTGGAACGGCGATTGGCGAGCGAGATGAGTCAGGGATGTCACAGCTAGTTCGGTTTAAATGCGAGTGCACTTGGGTGAGTGGAACAAGGGAGATTCTCGAAGGTGGTTAAGGCGATTAACTGGGTCAATGACGGCGTTCCGCTGTGTGCTTTTCCCGAACTTATTAGATTGAAAAATACAAAACAATCATAGGATTATGGCCAACCTTTTCGACTAATCATCTAAAATAGCCTCTCGATTTCGAAGATTATGATGTGGATAGGGAAGTGGTTGGCTTCACGAACATCACAAAGACGACTCGATCGGAAAATTACATTTTCCGGTGACGCACAACGTTTTTTAGGAAGCTCCAATGCATAATCGAGTCATATCGTCAGCGATTTTTAGAACGGTCCCGATTCATAGTCGAATCATCTAATACCAGGGACTCCGATTTGGGATTTCCAGGGATTTTGACCTGGGATAAGTGGTTCTGGAATGAGTTGTGTCGACCCTCAGTCAACAAACATGATTCAGAGCGTTCAAAGTTCTGCCAAAGGCTTACATGTTGCTTACACGAGGCTTCCGATGTTCTAAGAAATTAAATCCCATCTTCTTCATAGAGAGTCCAGTCTACTACTTTTCTATGTGCCTCGCCAGCAGTACCGAGAATCCAGTTCCTATGTCCCTCTTATACATAACCTCGGTACTGTTGACCGAGGTTCCATATAAGAGGGTGTTTACTGAATTTATTGCATGACTCTGGACGGCCTTTTAAGCATCCTCGTCTTTTGAGAATTCACAGAACCTTCCCTGGTTCCTCGTCCCAGATCATTCGGAATTTCCGTTCTCCCTACTAAAGGAAGATATCGTACTCTTGTTGGTTGTCATTGATAAAACCTACGTAAACATGTCGTCTAGACGCGTGAGGGAGCTCTCCCAACATTTAAAAACAACCCGGACTACGTTTACAGGAATAGCCGAAGTGCTGTCCGCCTTTGTAAGGTGTGTTCATTGTCTTGGAGTTGACGTGATTCTGCTAATATCAGCTAAAGATAGACAAGAACGACGAATGCTCTCTGGTGTGTACAACACGTGGTTTTATTTCCTTCGCGTACTCATCGTATTGCTCTTTATCGGCATTCTTCCGTGGTGAAATGCGCATTTCGTGCTTGTTCGGGAGGCAGAGGAGTTCTTGGGACTGTTGACCAAAATACCCTGGAGTAAGGGGACGAAAAATGACATGAGGCTTTGAGGAAGCTCTCCGTGTGTGTTCCCAGGCTGAACATGGCTTTCTTGAACTCGCTGAGATCACCGTTTTTGTATCACAGATTTAGGCCGTAAATTGATATTTACCCATTCGATCATTGTATGTTTACTTTGGCAGTCACCCTCACTTCCTTGGTCTTTTTTACTTCTCTGTTGTATTCGAATCTCCGTGGCCGGTCGCACTCAACCTTAAGTATCAGCTACCTATCAACACTGTTGTCATTTCAGAACAGCTTCTACATTCCCATAAGCTCCGGGCTCCTATTTATCTTTCTGTTATTGTCTCCATTACATTTCAGTGATTCACGACTAACTGCTTGACGTACTACGACCCTTAACCATGATTAATCACAAATAAAGCGACTTGCTCCAAAACAGCACCAAAATAGCCCTCTGTGACGTCGTCTCCGGAATTCGAATTAGCATTTAATGGGCTTTTTATGCATTCCACTCTATTTGCACAAATTCAAAATAAGTTGCATAAGTAATGGCGGCGACGTGCAGGGACTCCCCTCCTCATTTCATTAGCCGTGCCGCCATCGACCGAGAGCAAAAGTCCAAAGGGTCACCGTGGTCCCGAAATTCGTCTTTTTCCCTCGCTCCCATCCTCCAGTCGCCCTTCTTCTCGGGTCGTTTTTGTGTGCTAAGCGGCGCGCGCGAAATCAACCGCGATCGATTGGCGCGAACCTCGTCACTCTCGGGAAAAGAGTCGTTGGACCGGGGCGGCGACGGACCGAGCCACCGACTGACTCTTCTTTTCGCCGCCGCCGCCGCCGAAAGAGAGGGCTCGGCGGAAGGGGGTGGCAAGTATTTAGAAGGGGAAAAAGCGGGCAAAAGGAAACATCGCCGGCTACCGACGACCACTTCTCCGCCACAGGCGCTGCCCGAGGGAGAGGGTCCGCTGGGTTGTTGTGCCGCGGCGGAAGTGGCGACTTCGTCGCCCAGATGCTAATCAGATGCGTCTAGGTTTCCTTTTCTGTCCTCCTCGGTGTTTATGTGATTTCTGGCGAGGCGAACTGAATGGGGCAGCGCCTCTAGGAGGCCCTTGAACAGCGTGGAGCCGTTCATGTCGACGGGTGCTTGGGAGCTTTGCCGAGTGGATCAGGCGATTGGTGAAGTCTTCTCAGCGCTTATCTCGACAGGCTTTATCTCTGCGGTTTAAACTGATTAGCCTGATTGGTGTTCTTGGACAGGAGCGTTTTCTTAGTGGTGTTAACCTTCTCCACTATAAGCCAAGCAAGATTGGACTCCAGCCAAGATATTGCCTTGATTTAGCTGGAAACTTTTGCCATTCTACTGGGTTTTCGGAGAGTTTTTCTAAAAAATCAGCCCATTTCTATTGTTTCCATCCATCATCGTCTTTAAGTACCCAACCGGCCTCTGGCAAAAACCCTCACCAACCCTCTTTTTCAGCTTATCACCATTTTCCAGAAACACGTCGGTCTCGACACGAATTCGATCAGAGTACACCGCGTCAATGTTATTTATTGGAACTGACATATTTGATTGAACTGGTTCCCCCTCTGTCCGAGAGGACTAGCTTACGTGACGAGCAGGAGTGTTCCTCATGTGAACCCAATGTTATCTCTCTGTTTCCTCTTGTTTCACCACGTGTGGGCTCCCAAGGAGCATGACGACCTGGGTCTATATTTGCCTGGAGACATTGCACTTCCGCTGGTGATTGAAATGAGTGTCGCGTGTGATTATCGTCTACATGTGCTGGACACGCGTCTGCGCCTAAAACGGGACTGACAGGAACCAATGAGTGATGACTTCCGGAGTTGAGTGGATGTGTTTTGCGTTTGGTGTGTTCGTCATTGCCGTTTCTTTTGAGAGACACTTGGGACAAATGTGTCTCCTTTCACGTGCAGCTCTGTGAAGGTTGGGCTAAAGCGATCTTCTTTAAGTGGTGGCTCAAGAAGGCGATCATTAGTAGTCTTATGTAGTGGCTTCCACACAAACCTCACATGCTCTTGCATAAGAAATCTTCTTAGGATTCCCAAAGTATCACAAACTTTTCAAGCTTGTCCTCATCTGGTCAAGAAGGGTTTTTTAACTACCCCTATCTTTTCCATGAAGACTCAGCAGTCCGAGTTTGCAATTCCTACACCCTACCTGTTGTGATCAGCACTCGGCTCCGACCTATATGTATGCATAGTTGAATCGATATTGTTTGCAGACCTTGGTTCGGTTGGCTGGCTCTCTGAAATTTCCGCTACTTACCACATTTCCTTCGCACTTCGCTGCCATTACGTGGCCTTCTTCCAAACGTGTTCCACGGCTGACTAATACTCGCACCGGAATCACTGAGTCGTCGAGAGTTGTTTTTGTAATAGCCGCCAAAAACATGTTTTTTATCTGATCCAGCGCCGTTTGACCCCAAACTCCGTTGATTCACCTCGTGACTCGTCTTATCACCGCTCGCACTTTGATTCTGCTGTTCTAGCGGAATGTTCGGTTATCTGATTAGGAAGCTATCAGTTCGCGTTGGAACAGGTGACCGGTCCCTGGTCGTGCTCTGTTGTTTATGTTTACGCCTAGGGCGTTCTCGTCCTAGGATGCAGTTGCTGCTCTATCCTTGTGCCCTCTGCCTCGCGTTTTCCGCCTTTGCATAATATTGGCACTTAACCAGTGGGAAAGCCAACTGCCCACAGGGAGATCTTTAGTGTGAAACATGATTCATCAGCTCAGCACAATCCTCTAATCACTCTGGAATCTCGCTGTTTACGATTTAGAAGCTTTTGCTGCTTTATCGGACGGATGCGGTGCTTTGAAACAAGCTGATTAACGTCCGCTTCTTTCGATGGCATTATCAGTGGTTTGGTTTCTGGAGTCTCTGTGGTTCTTCCTGTGAGGCTCCCTGGGAATCTGCTGTAGGAAATCGTATAAACGTTGGAAAAGGAAAGAAAATTCAAAACCTAGGGGAAGATTTCAAGGGGGGGGGCAAATTTTTTAGATTTGAAAGTTGGGTGGAGTTGGTCAATACCTGATAAGGAGAAATTTCCTTCCTCAAACTGTAGTGAAAAACATCCCATTTATCGAGAACTGCATTATCAGTGTTTGGGTTTCTGGAGTTTCTATCGTTCTCGTGGTGCGTTGATAGAATTAGGAAATTCTAAAAACATGAACACAAATACTGTGGCTCTAATCCGATTGGTTCTTATGACCACTCATACTTGAAAGAAGGAATAGTCCCTTCCGGGATATGGTATCATGCTATAAGACATTCCTTATGATCTAGAACTATCTTGCCCTTGTTTTGAGAACATAAACATCTTGTTTTTCTCCGCTGACTATTGTACGCTCTTCGGATTGATGTAGTCTTTGCTCACAGCATTAATCATTCTGATGACCAATCTTCGTTCTCTTTGCGTGTCCATGAGCAATATTAGTCATCGGAGGTCATTTTGTATGACAGCCAAGCAGAGGTTAAGAATCCTAAACACGCTTTACCGTGTGAACCGAGGGAGGTACGTCGTATTCCTGTGTATACTTCCCTGTCTTCTGAATCAGGAATGATTCAACTTCTTCCCCCCACTATAACCTTAGGCTCAAATAACATTTTAGTACCTGTAGTACTACCTTCTTGTCACCTTACACTGTTGTTTTCAACGCCTTCCATGTTGTGCGTATGTTTGGTCTATTTTGGCCGAATTGTGCTGCGTTGTCCTTGCCTAGCAACTTCCTCTGCACTTTTGTTTGCTTTCCCCATCCCTCAGCTCTTCTAATAATGCTATTTTCGCGGACCAATTATTTCCAAACCCATCCGCAACGCTCTTTCGTGGACTTTTCGCGACTACTTAACTCCAAACGGTGTCCATCCATCAAATTTTCATTGCGTGCCGCCGTGGACGAGACCGACCTGAGATAGGTGGGGAGGAGATACCCTTGGCTAAGCTCATAAAGCGGAGCAAAAACTCTTCTTAATGGTTCCGAACTATAGAGTGCAAACGGCCAAATTAGGGTCAACGGGTCTAGCGGCCTGATCTCTCGCGGCAGCATTAAAGAAACGAGGAACACCCCACCGACAAATGACCCTTCCCTCGAGTCGTCGCATAAATCCCCAACTCTCCGTTTCGCGAAAATCAAATGGGCTTTTTATCGAGCCACGAGAACGCAGATTAGATCTGCTTGGCCGCCGCCGACGGCAGCCCGGGTGGCCTCTCGCCGTGCCTCTCGACTCGCCCTTCGGCAATTTGCCGAACGGCAGAACGACAACCCGACGACGTTCTTATCGTTCGCGCCAATCTTTGCCTCTCTGACAGTTTTTCGCAAAAGACACATCCACTTTGGAGAGCGCGTAATTCGTTGGACTTCTGCACGGAATGCACAGTTCAGAGAAGTTTAGGATGTTGCAAAATTTGGGCTTAATCATCTTGGATCATTAGGTCTGACCTCCTCGATTCTGAAAGATTTGAATGTATAACATATTCATCTACCCGATCCTAGTGAAAAGACAACGGCTTTCGAGCTTCATCGTTACTTGATACTTTTTGGATTTTTGAAGAGAATTGCAAGGTAGTTGATGGATATATGGATATAATATAATATATTGCTTTCCCGGTTCAGTTCCGTGTTGATCAGCTCATCCAGTCCCAGTTAATGCTGAACCTCGAAGGGAAAGAATCCAAAGCCATCTCTAGATTAATCGAAATCTTTATTCCACTTTTCTACTTGTACATTTATTGCGTTTTCTCAGAAGAAAAACAGCGCCCTGAAGGCCCTATCTTTGGCAACCAACTCTACTCGCCTTCATCTGGTCCCAAAATCTTTCCTTCTGACTTACCACCACGCGCTTCCAAGTGGTTTGGCCGTGGCGACGAGTGGTCATCCATTTTCCGCGTCGCTTTTTGTCACTCTCTAATTACATATTCGCTGTTTTTGCCTCGGCGTCGACGTTCTTTGTTGTCGCGACCGTTGGAGGTCTAGCCGCCCGCGAACAAAGGGACATCTGCATGTGAGAGAGCTGGGGAACGGACGACAGGAAGTCGAGTGCATTCTGAGGTGTTTCCGTTGCGTCGTGTGAGCGGTGGGATTGGTGGTTGCGTCTGAAATATTTATGAATTGCATAGGCAATCGACGTGCACACTGTGGAAACATGAATGCGGCACGATTCATTATGCATGCGGAGGTATAACAAAATGGGTAATCATTGGGCGGAGGGACGTAAAAATCGCGATTTACATAATGACTTGTTCCGTCCAAGCTAGATACACGACAGTACGGAAAACAGAGCAAAACACAAAAGGGTGCTCTGGTAAAGACCTGGTAGCGAAGGTTAGCTCTAGGGAGCTGAATCTGGCTTAACTTGGTGAACCTTAACCTCGCCGGTTCGTGGAAGATTTGTTATGAATGTATCACCCTTTTCTACTCAGTTTTTGAGACCCATAAGATTATTAGCTATAGCCCATATTCACAGCGTAGATCAGGTCGGTTCCAGGGATGTAAACCTGGCAGCTATGTTTACTTCGCTAGTCCATGGAAGATTTGCTGTTCTTCTGATCAACTTTTAAGACCTATCGGAACATTCTTGTGCCACTCCTATAGCCCATATTCATAGTGTAGAAAAAGATTTTTTTGTAGGACGGGAAATTTATTGACTTGCTCGGTCAACGGCCACAAATCAAGACGGCACCTATCACCGTCACCCAATAAATATAAGAGAACAGCAACGGACTCAGATGCTTCCGCACAGAAAGGGAGATTTATCAACGTTGATCCCATTATCCACGAGCGCGAACCACATTTATACGTCCACAGCGATCTTTGGTCCATTTTGTTAGGAACAACGACCTAAAAGATCTGGAAAGCGGTCTAAGCCTCATAAGGACTCTTGCACCTCGAACTCTCGAGTCGAAATCTTGAGTTTTAAGCGGCACATTTGCTGGAGAAGTGGATCATTTGCAGCGTCAGGTGACATTTTTGGCCTCACCCTGCAAGATTTGTATTTCTTATTCGTGATTCCGTGCCGAGATACATTTCTGTAAAAGGTTTGTGATTCGTTGCATTGTCCACACTTAAAACACTGATTTTCAGATTACCGCGACTTAGTTCTTCGCCTTCAGTTCACTTGATAGCTCAAGATTTATTCCTGCTACACATATTCGGCCTCACCCTGAAAGGCGTCATCCTGGCATCTATGGCATACCGTTTATATCCACTTCCTTCCAAAAAACGATCCTTCCGCTCTGCAAAGCACCCACTGCTGCGTTCCACTTGGGTTCTAATCCTCTTAACAGTGCCCTGTGTCCGCCATCGAGTGATCGTCATCGCTGGCCACCCAACGTCGCTTTGTTAGCATTATCTTTGGTCTCGCTCCTAATAGGGGTCAGAGACTCCCCATCGAGAGAGCAGATGGGACGCGCGCTCGGTCGTCCTTTCTACGCAAAGTAAACATTAGTGCGCTGGGCCAAGAACGAAAACGACGTCTTGCAACAAAGAACGAGGAATTTGGGGTATTTGGACGCGCCTGACACGTCGAGATAGCCAACGTCTTAGAGCAAAAGCCCTAGAAGTGCAAAGATGGTTGCGGACAAGAGCCTTTTCTACGGCCTCACTTGCGTAAATATAGACGTAGGAATGTTATTAGTAGAGCGTGCCAATGACGCCCGGGAGTGAGTTGGGAAAGGCGCTGCGATTATGCGGCTTTGTGCTGAGCAAAAATGATGGAATGCGTCTGCGTCACGCTGATGCTTGAGGGACCGAGATTCCGAGAAAAGCGCGTTTTCGTGGAATGGTGTCGAGGGAGAGCCGGAAGATGCAAAAGTCTTTATGCAGAGAGCACGTGTCCATTAGGAAAAAGGGATTATGTGGGGGGATGGATAGCTTGCTGTTGAAAATCATTGGGATGGACTTTCATCGCCTAAAAGAAAGGCTACAATGCCTTTGTTCTTTACACAGGTGTTTAATTTTCTTCCTAAAAGTCCAGGTCATGCTTTAACAGCGCTGTTTACTCCTCGCTGCTAATCTTCGTAAAATCAAAAAACGTCCACTCCAACCTGTGTGAGAGAGCTTACAAAAAACAATAGTATAAAAGAAGCTGACGAGCATGAAGCATAACAATTAGTTTCTCGAAATAGGGGCTCTTGGAAGAATCCGTGGCAACAACAAGGTGAAGCCGTTCGACAACATGCTCCCCGTATTCTATCTAGGAATGCAATTATTTCCATGCTTTGCTCGGCTTGCTTACCTGGTTCTTTCGTATTTTCCTGGCTAATCTTTGAGCAAATCGTGTAGTTAGATACCTTGAATCATCTAATCATTCCATGAATCGTAAACTCAAAGATCAAAATGTTCCAAGGCGGTCATTTCCACATGTTTCTTTTCTCTGTTCTTTGTGTGCTAGTTAAGAAAAGCAGCTAGTAAATCGGCCTCTAACGCTACCGGTGTCTACATTACATAGCTGTTTGGTGAAGGAAGAAAGTTATAAAAGGCCGTTAAGATGTGTCTCCAACTCCCTTCTCGTCAGCTCAGCACGTTTCACTATTCTCTTCTAGTAAAAACATACCTCTTTATATAGTTGCTTTTTCTAGCTCATACCGTTATCCAATGCCGTCAACAGTTGCCGATCCACGACCTAACCTTGAACATGTGTTCCTCCCAAAATACAGTAACATTCCGAGTCCACCTGCACTCCGAACACCCATTATCCTCTCTCCTTTCCGTTATGTCCTTGTTTCCGGCCTCCCCTTCCCACGAATTCACCGACCATCATTCACCTCCGCCGGCACCCTAAACCCCGCAATCACTTCTTGGCCTTTTTCGTCACCGGCCAAAATGAACTTCACCCCAGTCCATAATT
This sequence comes from Steinernema khuongi, assembly GCA_016648015.1. Taxonomy (NCBI): domain Eukaryota; kingdom Metazoa; phylum Nematoda; class Chromadorea; order Rhabditida; family Steinernematidae; genus Steinernema; species Steinernema khuongi. Next base: position 64,884 of record JADLIF010001251.1, read on the forward strand.
TTCCCATCGCTCCAGCTGCGAACAAAGCGGCCGTCCCTCGTTTTTACGGCGCTTTTTACCGTCTTTGTACATGCCGCCCGGGCGCCCGGCCTGCGACGTAACTCAAAAACCGCCTCAGGCCATAAATCAGGAAAGTGCACGCGCGCCGGCGACAGGCAGCGTGTCTGTTCGTGCCTCTTTTTGGCGCGCTCCATTACGCAACAGTCGCCCCGGGACTCGCCTGTTCGCGCACACCTGACGTGCGACCAGGTTCCCGGCCGGACCCCCCGCCGCCAGAAGGCGACGAACGCTTTGTCTTCGCCGCCACGATCGGTTCCGCTCGCCGACGATCGCGTTGCAATCGAGAAGCGGCCACGTAAACAACTTCTTCTGCAGCCTCAAAGGTCAACAGGGCGCATGTCAATCAGAGCCGCTCGCTTTGACGGATTTAAATGTGACCAAAGACGATCTTTTTGTTGTGGTTCTGTGGTCGAGGGGGTTCTGACGATGATCGCGTTTGATCTGCACACTTTCGCCGCAAAGGTCGTTTTTTCGACTGCTGAAACTTAAAGATCGCTTTTTCAGTCGGAGTTTTTCGCTTAGATCTGCAAGAGCTGGTTTGAAGCATTCGCAATTTAGCAGATCCACTTTCGATTCTCCTTCTTTGCTCTAGGGCTAACATTGATCAATTGATACAGAGCTTCCGTGGCCCAAATGTCGCCAATCCTAAGGGCTTCCCAAAGGAAACCAACGTTCAGATTTTCGAGAAAAGGTTGGAGTTCTTAGGGTATTTGTAAATTGTACCTGCAGAACAGCTGGGTTCTCTTCCTTGGGTGCTGTCAACAGCTACATCGTGGGGAAGTTCTTCTATTTATCTGCTGTCAATAACGGCATCCTAGTCTTTATGAACCTACGACGACATTTGTTGGAATAGTACCTCATTTCGTGAATGCCAGCAGACCTCAAAAAACACGCTAAACAACCATGTTTTCGTCTTCTTACCGTAACTCTCCTGTCCAGTCGCTGTTCAACTTCATCCCGCAAGGTTTCGCTTTCCCATAGGACATTAAAATTGACGTTTATGGCAACATCGTCATAAAGTGCACAGCAGAAAAAAACGAACGCCCGGTTCCCGGTTTCAGCACCAATCATCATAGCCCAAGTCGCCATCTGGATCGAAGTAATTATTTTTAGAGCTTTTTACGACGATATCCCGCTTTTTACGATTCCAAATGTTTGGCGTTAGCCTGCGCAGGAAAGGGCGCTGTCATTTGCTACCAGAAATCCGAAGTTTTGCAGCGCTTTGTGGTCAGTGACGAGTAACCGAGGGCTTTGCTTTGTCACTCCTTTCCTCTACGTTCCTTTCTTGTTTTGTACGATGCCCAAACAGGGGGTTGCTTGACGTGTTCGCACTTTGCGAGAAATGACGAAGACCGGTGGGAAAGCACAGAAGATGCCGAAAACAGGAAATGACAAAAACGTGGCATTGAGAGGGCGGAAATGAGTGATCGCGTGCGCTTGTGAATAGTCCTATGATAAGTGGGGCCGATGCTGCGAAAGGAAATAACATCGAGAGGCGTTCTTGTGCTTTACCAATGACGTCGCGTGTATGAGAACACGAGGAGTGATTTATTTCCTAATGACGATATGCTACTGGCAGGTTATGCAGATATGCTAGAAAAAATGCCGTAAAATTGAGTAAACATGCTTCTATCCATGACTTTTGACATTTGACATTGAGATTTGGGAAAAGGACAGCGTAGTTTCAAAACTCAAATGAGGATTAAGAATTGAACCAAGCGGCACCTTCTCTCTCCACTGGGGTTACAATTAAAAAAAGCTTGCAAAGCCCGAAAACTTGAAAACCCTAAATCACGTCCATCTCAGGGCTATGTAGCTATGGAATCGTGAAAAAGGGATACGGTAGGCATCAAGGACATAGCTTCACAGTGGATTCCTTAAAAACCTAAACACCGTAGACATGTATGGGAGGATATGTATTAGATCAGGGGATTTGTAACGGTGTCAGAGATGTTGCAAGTAGGACTAGCGGTGAGACGTTTGTTAGGGCGACGATACAGCTAGTGAAACCCCTAAATCACGTCTATTTCAGGGCTAAGGATGGTGATATAAAATCTGACTATTCTACACGATCTCTTCCGATCGCTTGTCTGCGACTCTCCACGAGTCCTTCCGGAATGCAAACACAACGGTGTTTTTGCAATAGGAACTGGTCACAAGACCGAAGGCACACATGAGTCAACTCCTTTGGACTTTGTTTCGACCGTTCTCAGAAGAACGTTTTGCAAACAAAAACAGCTAGTCCACTCCCAGTCTCCGTCTAGACGGTCCCTGTCTGACTGTCTGTTTGCCGACACTCACTCCTTTCGACGCTCCGACTGATTCCTTCGAAATACTCGGTGTGCTTGAGCAGCACCGCCACTTCCTTCGCTGTACCCTTGATCCTCAGCTTCTTCCCTGTCCCTACTTTCATCAAGTTGCAAAAAAATGATTTATCCGATCTAGAACGGCTTCCTACGGCTAGACGCTTTGCGTAGGAAGCACTACGTGCCGTGGCTAGACTCCAGTGCTTGATCAGTCGTCACTACATCGATCGATCGATCAAGGCAATTAGTGGGTGACGACACGGCGCCTTATCTTCTCTGCAAAAAGGCGCCTTTTTTATTCGCGAAACTTTCATGACAGATTGGTTCCAAGAAGACGCGGCGTGGACGGAGAGAACATGTGTACATTGAACTGCTCTTAGCTGAACTCCCGCTCGCTTTGGGTGCTAGTGGCCATGTCCAAGGGTGCGAACGGCATGAATAGGCGGGAGAGGCTTATTAATGGGGAACAGCGGGAGTCCCGAACCCTTAATCACTAAAGCTCTGAGCTCACATTGCTACTCTTGTTCTCGAGCTATTCTTGGATTACAACGTGTGAGCTCTTGATGAATGGGATGGCAAGATTATGGGAACAATGGGTCATTAGCGGTTTTGAGGGGAGTCCACAGATTAGTCAAATCCTTTTGTTCCAGCAGGGAACGATGACGCAGGGAGCGTAGGGCCTCATTTCCTTGTTTCATTTCCTCTTCTTTGCGTTTTTGGGGGCCCTCGAGTTTACTGGGATGCACGTCTTTTGCAAGGACCAGGCAGCGAAGAGGTTCAAGTAGAGGTATACCCTGGTCCTACCTTGCTTTAGATACTAAAAGAGGGGCAAATGATCCAAGAACCTACAGGCCATCTTCAGCAAAGATCAACCCTTTTAATCTACCGTACTCCATTGGCCTAAACACTGCAAAACCGTCGCCATCATTTATAACTCTTCCTTGTCACTCCGCTGCCCTATTCCAGTTCTCCGCTCCTCTAATCTAGTCCCCCAACGGCAGCTGCTTGTCCCGCGTTGTCCCCTCCTTCTCCATCACTGATTTCATCAGTGACGCTCGCGAGATTCCCAATTTTCCCGCGTAAACTCGCGCGCGCCCACCATGTTACATTTTTCGTCGTTTCAGGCCATCTCTCACGTCTCAAGATGGCATCTGCCGCCGGACTCTCGACAGGCGCCGAGTGGCATCTGCGCTCGGCGGGCATCCGGATTAACGATCAAAAATTTGAATAATCGCCGACGACGGCGGATGGGCGCGGACGCGCGAGTTAATTGGCGCGTCGACCATCTGTCCAGGCTGTTGTAGATGCGCGCCCTTCTGATAACAAAGGGAATTCGGGGGAAGCCCCGCCTCCGCTCCAATCCATCTACCGCCTGGCGGCCGCCCGTCCATGGTCGATCGGTTTTCGGCGGCTGTGCCGAACGACGGAACAAGAAACGCGGGGAGAAGAGCGCGAGAGGCTGTAATGAGTCTGAGGGCGCGCGTGCAGCCAAGGACGTTCGGAAGGCGGGCAGTGGCAGCGCCGCCAGCGCGAACAATACCACTGAAAAAAGGGCGCGCAACCCCTCCTACCACTTGCCTCCAACCGCACACGCTCTCAAAAAGAATTTTTATAACCTCTTTCTTTCTGTTTGCTGCCGGGTGCGCCTGGCTGCCCGCTGCTCTTTTGGGGCAGAGGGCTTTCCATTCCTGGGCATCTCCTAGGTCCGGTTCGAGGCTTGCATGTCATTGGGCCTAGTTACTATGTGGTCTTCTGTGGCCCTATCTTTTCTGGCCCTTCTGTGGCCCTTCTGTCCTACAGTGTTGTGGTTTTACAGTCTCTATTTCAAAGCTTTTAAAGCCGACATTTCTCAGCTTCATTGAGAATAGTGTCGATTGGGTCAGTTTAGATAATCTAAGGGTTTGCAAAACACTTAAACGTCAGTATCTGTTCTGTGCCCTGGGTAACACCATTTCCACTCCTTCTCTTTATAGCTTTCCATCTCGCTAGATGATCGCTATTCAGTTTTGCTCCCTCCCTTCGAAACATATTTGTTCTCCATATTTTTCTTATCTTCAAGCAGCAGACACGTGGGAACGTTTCTCTTTCTCTTCACAGCCTCCGTTTTGCTGCTTGTAGCAAGCCATTGTGCGGAGCTGACCGATTTCCCTCGTATTATCTCTGACAGCGATCTTATTTGGGGTGGATAGCCTTATCTCGGCGATCTGTCTACTCTCGGCTCAATCTGGCTGGAATCGTCAGGTTTCCACTTGGTGGACTCATCGATCAAAGCGTCAGACGACTCTGAGTCACTAAATGTTTTTCGGGATCTCTTGCTTTCATATCCTAGTGTCAGTGGATTCAGCTGGCTGACTCACTGGAGCGTTGGTGTGCAAACGGCACAAGAATAGAGTCCATTTCTGGTGGACTACAATGTTAGGGCGCGAAATTCCGACTGCAAAAGACGGCTCCTTTTGGTGTGCCTTATTTGCATTTTTACACTTTTATGACGTCGCTCGGTGGCCGTATAAATAGGCACAGTCATGCTAGGTCACGTGAACAAGGGAAGCCTTTCTAAGGAGAGCGCAGTTCAAAGTTTAGCACTTTGTAGAGCTGACCCTTTGCGCTTGCATGTTGCATTGCGCGGGTTTTTATGGGACACTGAGTTTATAGCTCTGTTGCAAGTGCTAATGAGATGCTCGACTCGCCCTCTCTTGTACGGCCGCCACTGTAGGTGACATCACAGTGTGTTCCAAAAGAGATGGTCGCTTTCGCCGCTTCGATCAAAGATCACATTAAACAGTGTTGCGCCTCAGTTTTTGCCGCTAGCTGCGGTACGTCTATATCCGTGCTTGGAAGATCAGTGAAACCTGCTGACGGTTACCCTAGCTTGAGAGTGTTACCCAAGCAGAAAGTCCATCCGGTTACCTGTCCCAGAATAGAGCTGCTTCTCTTTCACAAACAGCTAAAAATAGGCCACTTTTTCTTCCTCCTATGTCCTCTGTATCAACACCATGTTGCCATCACCCCAAGGCTACGCGTGTCACCCGCCTGACGTCGACGGCTAATCCTACAATACGTCCTAATCACCGTGCCTGCCGCACACATGACGCTCCTCTCTTTTACAGCCTCTTCGGGTGCGTCTCGTGCGTTGTCCTCCTGATCCGGCACAAATCCCTCGGTGCCCCCTCACTGGAACTCACGCGTCGTTTTAATCCGCTGAAAGTCGACAGTCGCTCTCGCTCGGTAGCAGGCCTACCGCCACCTCCGCCTAATCGCGTCCGCACATCTCGGCGCGATCTTTATCTGCTAACAAGCGCGCGAAAGTCACTCTTATCTCCGACCAGACGTCTCCGTTTTTCGATTTCGAAAACTCCCCACACTTCTCACCCTCCTCAGGCCGTGTTGCAAGGAGCTAGCCCTCCGCGAACGGTCCTTGTGAGCAGAGCCGCTTCTTCCTTCTTATCATGGCTCTGTTTTTCGCGTCTGCTCCTCTGTTGTGCACTCTGCTCGCTGGGCTCTCGGGGCCGACCGATCGGGCAAACAGCGGCGGCCCACTCGCGCTCTTTTCCCGAAGAGAGCGAGTGTCGCTTCTTATTTGCCCAGCGCCGATATCAGCTTTCTCGACTCGACGTGGGTTCCTTTCCTATTTTTTGACGGTCGCGGAAGGTGACTAAGACGCGGTGCGGAAACGCTGGCGATAACAGAGTCGTTTAGGGCCGGTTCCGATGTGTTTTGATGGGTTTTTGGGACTGAGTATTATGGGCTGTGCCGGTGCGGTGATAGGAAGTTGAGGGGGATTGGATGGCCTAGGGAGGGCTAAAGGATGTTACTGTATCTCAGTCGACGCAGAACGTCCTCTTTTCTCTCCTTGAGCCGATTCAAAGAACATCTTCTTTAGCGCTATCATTCCTTTGCCTTCTTTTTATCGCTCGGAATCTCAACTCCGCCGGAAGTCCCAAAAGGTTCCGCTGAGCAAAAATTACGTGTAAAACACGACCTTCCGCGCAGCGACCTTTCCGATCAGAAATAAATATGGCTGATCACCGGATCAGCTCCTTATTAAGCTCCGGCTCATCATTAGGATAAGACTAAGCCTCGATTCGTTCAATCATCCTTCTTCGAATCCAGCGCTGTCAAGGTATTGGGTTGACCCCGGCCGTTGTATTCTTCTAAAATGTTCTAGAACGCTGAAACGCGCTGTGTACATATTTATCACGGTCTCCTTGGCTCAGCAGCGGATGTTGTCCTGCGCCATTCTTGTCAAGAATTGGAGCTAACCTTTGTCATCTTGTCACAGCTCCGAGCTTTACGAAAACGCACCAAGCAGATTCTTTATCTCGAGGTGTCAAACGAGGTGCCAAGAAGTGTCATCGAAACATGTGAATTTCATCGGATTTCACATTATTTTCCCATTCTCACGTCCGACAGAAACGTCTTTGATTGAGAGCTGACAGTGACGCGAGTTACGTGATCGTAGAACGTGGACGCTAATTGCATAGTTTCATAACCGTCCTCGGTGACTCAGCCTGTGCTGATAAGGAAGACAGCGTTGGTACCAGGGTGTCTGCTGCCCGAAAACATGTCGTGCGTTCTGTTCAGATGGCCTCAAGTAGAATCGTGGCACACAGCCCCAAGTTCGCTCAGAAATTGAAGTCAGTTTTGTGGATATGTTTGTTTTGCTGTAGGGCACGAAGACTACTCCTGAGGGGCTAATATTAACCATGTCCTCGTATAATCTCTTAGGAAAACAGCACTAGGGAAGCCAACCGCCAAAGAATCTGGCGATAAACCAATTCACACGTCCCGATCAGATAAAGTCAACTCTAGAGAAGGTTATTACCGGCAAATCATAATTCAAACGACACAAATCCAAACAGTGAGACTCCTTTTTGACTGCTTGAAAACAAGGCTTATTCCAGAGCATTTCTTATCCCAGAAGATCACACCTTTCTGGCTCGAAAAACTGTTCCAATTGGCACATTGCTGATGAGAGGAACGCCCACTGTGGTGATACAGAACTGTCCGCACTCAACTCTCTCTCAATTGAAGCCCTTCACGACGGAACACGGTATCATGCTCCTCCTCCACAGGTCCTCTTTGTCACAAGTGCCATCTGGACCCCCTCCCGACGCCTAATTGCGAGCCTGCCCCTCGGCCCTGTGCAAACGGCCCCTCCCCTCGCGCGCATCTGACAACAGACGGAACCTCTCTCTCTTTTTCTCCACCCATCCGTTCCTTTCACGCTTTTTGCGGTCGCACGTCCTCCGAAAAAGGGCGGAGCACCGAGGGAGAGCATCATGTCATTATGCAATCGAGCACAGCAGGCCGACTCGGCACCGCGGCGGTCAACGAGCGGCGGTGGCGACGGTGGGCGGATCGCGCCGGGGCCGAAGTGCGCGCGAAGGAGAGAACCGGGTAGAGGCGGTGGAGAGGCGGTAGCCGCGACCGTCCTCCTCCACGGCGGATTACCGTCCCGGCGACGACGAACGACGCGCAGATGTTCCGTTCGGTCGGCCGACGGTCATCCTTCATTCGGATGTTCCGCACTCGTCCGCCTCGGTCCTTCTGTGCCGCGGCTTCTGCGCAGATGGCCCTCGGGGGTACGATATGGGCCCCGGTGGCCTTTGACCGCCGTCGTTTTTATTGCTGGTCTTTGATCGTTCGGGGCTTATGTTTCTTTGCAACTTGGCCCTGCAGGTTCCCTAGGGCCATCTGTCTTTTACAAAGGGCCCCTCAGCTACTGTTGGGCGTTTGTGCCCTGTGGTAGTGATAGTAGGGGATCGAGTTTCTGGTTCCGCATTCCAGAGGTCCTCTTATTCTCTATCAGGCTCAGTGCTACCACTCAGGACCCTGTAAAGCCCATGTACCCCTCAGTCCTTCTTGACACCCTTGAGTGACCTACCCCTGATCAAGGATCCACTTCTCTCCGCCCAAAAAATCCATGTTTTTGGCATTACACTTACATAAGCCTAAACCCTCCTGTGTTACACTTTGCCAAATCCCGTGTCATAAGCTCTACGGACCTTCTCTGTGGGAAGTTATGACTTCTAAGCTCCGGAAACCCTAAGCTTTCCGTGTGTTTACAACACATCGTCGCTTGTTTACCCCAAGGCGACGAGTTCATCTGGATCCCGGGAAGTGTGAGCGGCACGCACTGGACGACGACCCTTGCCATAAATCCACAAATCCAAAATTGCATTCATATTTCACCAATTCGAATCAATGCTCGCCGTGACCTCGGCGGCACAATGCACTATCCGCCTTTTTTCTGCTTTCGCCACCACCGCCTCTCGTTTCTGCCCTTCGGCTCCATTGAAAGGGTGACGCTGGCGGAGAGGAAGAACCACTTCTGGAGCCGTGGAGAGCGTCTATGAATGGCGGATGCGACGGAAAAGGTCGTCACGATTAGGGGCCCTCTGGAAAGTCACAGTTCGCTTTACAGGTTCTGCACTAGGTGCTAAGCCTTGCGTATATAACTCTGCCACAGTCCATGGATACGTGGGATCGTGATTTTGACTGATAGTGGCTGATAGGAGGCCCAAGACTATTGAGGAAAGGCTGTAGCCACCCCTCTGTTCTGTAACACCTCTTACTGAAGCTATTCTACTGCTACTACACTCCAGGAGCATCTGGAATCAGTATTCCGAGTTCCTACGCGTAGTGTTTCGATTTCTTGAGATTTACTGATTTCGCTTCGCACCGATTCGACGCGTTTCCACAATTTTCGCGCTGCGAATCGATGATGCTTAACGTCCACACTTCAGATCATTCAGTATGACCGCTGAGGACGGGTTGATCGCTAGCATGTCATCGCTACACCTCCAGCATACGGTGCCCTACCACCATCACCACCAGCAGCTCCATCACCATCAGCCAACCCAGCAGCAGACCGTTCCTCAGATGTCTCAATATGGGGTAGCACCTTCCTCGAACACCGCCGCTCCGGCGCTCCAGCAGCCCGGCGCGTGGTTCTTCGACTTCGGCGGCTCCGTGGGCTCGCGGGGCAGCGACGGCTCCAGTGGCGGCAGTGACAACGGCGACGGCCTGCAGGACTTCAGCGACTCGGACAGTTTCAACCTGCAGAATCTGGGCGTCGCCAGCCACCACGCCCTGCTCAACAACCAGCGTAACGTCACCGAGTCCGTAGACGTGCCGTCGTCGGAGCACGTGGCCGAGATCGTCGGACGTCAAGGTTGGTTTTTAGCTCAGGCCTCGCTCTTAATTATTCGCGTACACATGGCGGCGGTGACCGTTCGCGCTGTCAAAATAGGTTAACTAAAAACCGCGCGCCCCATTTCTCTTCGCCGCAGAGTTGTTTGTTTTATTTCAATTAGAGCGAGCCGCCGCGTGGAAAGAGAGCAATTTACAGTTCAGAGCCGTGCGCGAACGGACAAGAGCAATTTTCGCCGTGCAAAAACGGTTTATAGTGAGAGTTCTGGCGGGACACCGAGAGGGTCAAGGGGCAAATATTTGTGTTCCGCATGGGTCAGGTGTTCTCGAGCTGATATCGTAGGATTGTCGTCTTTTTAGAGGGAAGGGGAGCGTTTAACGTCAGTGATGGGGAGTCCAATTAATCTGAACTTTGATTTTCATCCTGCCTGATGGAGCTCTGATCGGATATGAGGCTTTTAAAAGGTAAGAGGACGAATATTTGAGCTTCTTGTGGGCCAGGACTTGATATCCAGGGGTGGAAGGCTTCTTACAGGACTTTATCCATCTTTTGTAGCAGAGATATTGTTCTGTATGAATTCTGATCGCTCTATGTACAGGATCTCTATAGTGGATCAGATCAAATAGTCGATCAAAATGTTCCTATCTTCGGAAGCTGTTGAACCACCATGTTTAAAAGAATGCTGCTAACTCTATAAGAGAGAAAAGCACCTAAAAGAGAACGCTGATAAGTCTAACACGGACCAATGATCGAACCTCACCACCCATGATGAAATCCTGCACCCCTCGCTCCTTGCAAACATCCTTCCGCGTCCGTCCTGTCACCGAGCCCATCCATCCATCAATAATTACTATTTCATAAGGCCACGGACCAGCGCTTGATTAAGAGACAATTTTTCGGCTGTTTGGCCTCCACTCTGCAGAGATGGAGGATTACGCCTGTCATAGCACGCAATTATCGCAACACACGCGATTAGATCGATGACCCCTGCGTGCGCGAGCGAGCGCTGATGAAAAATCCATTAGCGCGCGACCCTCGCCGCGAGATGGATGAACCTGTCCACGGTTACAAGGTGTAAATGCCGAAAGCGGCCGCTGCGTCGTTCTTTGATGACTCAAGCCGTAAAAAGTGCGAGATAAGATGCGCCGTCGTCCGATGGGAAAGTGCGGCGGCGACGGAGACGTCGACCACTGCGTGTGTTTGTTTGTTTTATGCATGGTGCTGGCACGGCGCGTTAATCAGCCCCGGTTCCTCACTAAGAACTAGTGAAAACAGACGCTTTTTGACGCGCCAACGTGCACACGGAGTGCACCTGTTCGCCTTCTTACGATTTTATGCGTCGAAAGTTAATGGTCCCGAAAGCGAAAAAAGCGTTCACCCTCCGGGGCAGTCAAAGAACGCCCGAGGCGCGTAAAAAGACGCCTTTTATTGCGTCGTGCGCACAAAAAAACGCGTGCGGCTCCGGTCGTTAAGCGAGCTCGTTTACCGCCCGTCGTCCCATCTGCACTTTTTCCAATCGCCGCTTTTTCCGGGTAGGACCCGACGCCGCCGGCGGAGATCGAGTTTCTCGACGCGATCGCTTGTTGTTGTCGCCACCGCCGCCGCCGCCGCCGCTGTTTGAGTGTAAGAGTTGAGTGGTATCGCTGCGGTGGGGAAAAGGAAGAAAAGGGACGCCGAGAAGGAGGAGGACGTCGAGGTGAAATTCGATGATTATCCAATTGCGCGACGGTCGACCCGACGCGCCGAAAGCAAATATTTTGGGCGCGCGACCGTCGCCCGTGGATACACGGTTGGCGAGGAAGACCGAGTTGTTGCGTTCGCGGAGATTGAGGGCAGGAGACGGGGGAGAGGAAGGCGATCGGTACGAGGGGATTTGGCGAGGCGACGGATAAGGGAAGTATTAGGTGAGGCAGGAGGGTGAGATGACCTGGGGAGGGGAACGAAGAACGATCATGAGCCAGGTGGAAGATGAGTGGAGATGACCTACTCAAGCCAGAACCTGTAAACTCTCCTTTTACCCTGTCCCATTCCAGGATGCAAGATCAAGGCTCTCCGGGCAAAGACGAACACCTACATCAAGACGCCGGTCCGAGGCGAAGACCCGACCTTCGTGGTCACCGGCCGAGCCGAAGACGTCATGGAAGCGAAACGGGAGATCGAATGCGCCGCCGAGCACTTCACGCAGATCCGTGCGTCTCGTCGTCACAGCCAAGGAGGCGCTCCGGCGCCGGGCCACGTTACCGCCTACGTACGGGTACCTCTGCGGGTGGTCGGCCTGGTCGTCGGCCCTAAGGGTGCGACGATAAAACGCATCCAGCAAGACACGCACACCTACATCATCACGCCGAGCCGAGAACGCGAGCCAGTGTTCGAGGTGACCGGCCTTCCTCAAAACGTCGCCTCGGCCCGGAGGGAGATTGAACAGCACATCTACCAGCGCACCGGATCCATGCCCATCACCGACCAGAACACTCCCATCAGCCAGTACGACCTGCAGAACGCCGCGTTGGCAGCCGTAGCCGTAGCACAGCAGCCCAGCCAGCCCCGGCCGGCCTACGGATCCCTGGCCACCGGAACCCACCAGCTGAGGCAACAGATGGAACAAGGCCGCGTGTTCGTCGACACGTACTCGGACTTCTCCACCAGCCTGCTCTACAACACCGTTCTGGCGCCCAAGAAGACGTCGCAGCAGACTTATTCATCGGGTGGCAGCCCTCCTCCTGGATCCACCGGGTCCGCCTCAGAATCTCTCTACAACAGCTCCAGCGAACGGTACGCCGGCGGGTGGTCGACGACGAACATCGACTGCTGGAACAAGGCGAGCTTTAACAACGGTAGGGGGATTGTGTCTTGACTGGAAGTTTAAACGAACTATTTCTAGATTTCACGTGTGGCTTTACGAGCGCAAATTCTCAGAATTCGCACGATGAAGGTATCGGCGGGTCTCCTACGAATTTGTAAGTTCCTACGACTGATATAATCACTATAAAAAGCAAAAAAAAAGTAATTTAACCACAATAAAAAAGTATTTTCTCCGGGCCGGCATCGAACCCGGACCTCCAGTTTCCCAATTCAACCCACTGCCTCTGAGCCACCGAGCACAGATCGCCCTAGAATCGCAATGTTAATATGATCCCTTTCCAGCTCCGCGAACGAAGACCCCACCACGTACACCCGGCTGATGGAACAGATCTCAGCGATCTGGAAATCGCCTGACAAGGAGAACGGCCCCACGGAAGTGGCGCCGATCGCGACAGCCTAAGCTGCCGCAGCCGAATCCACAACACACAACCTTATGACCTCCAAATCTGCCTAAGGGTGAGCGCATCGCCGTCGTGTCGTCATCACTTCCACTCAACTCTTCTCCTCTCCAATCTCGTAACGTCGTTGTGTTGTGCATCACCATCCTCATCGTCAGCTCGTGTGCTTCAAATGCTTTATCACTCCTCAGAAAGTTCTATAATTTCTATCTTATCTACGTTACTCCGTCTCTTCCCATCTAAATACGGCTATCATAACGTCTATATACCCCTATGCCCCACACTATCAACCCCCTATCGTATTAACGCATTTACATCAATTTGTGAGATATTCTAAGAAAATTTCATTTCTTAAATATAAAGAATTATTTATTAAACTCGAAAATCGTCAAGAATTCTCTATTTTCCACTCGCTCTCATTCCGAAGATGGATTTTTAACGAGAAAAAGAATATTTATTTGTCGCTAAATTTAGTGTATATATCCCGGAAGGCTTTATTAGCGCTTACCCGTCGTCAGTGCGTGTGTGTCCGTCGTGGACGTCGTCCTCCCCCTACCTTCTTTGGCCCTCGTTTACGTGTACTCCCCCGAACCGTCCACCCTCATCCACTACCCACTAAGATACTCTTCTGCGCGTGTAACTCTGTGCTGGTTCCCCCAAGAGCAACGAAAGGCGTTTTCCTGCTGGTCAGTATACTCCAGTCCCCAGCCCCCCGTCGTGTCTCCGTCGTCGACCCCTCCGCGGCTGTTCCCCCTCCTTGTACCCGTAGTTAGCAGTCAGTAGAGCGAAATTGATGAATTACATATATCTCATGAAGTCTATATTGATATATCTCTATCTTCATATGTTCCATTATAGTGATTTGAGGAGTAAAGATTAAGTTTATCAGCTTCTGTGTCGTGGTTGTGCCGATGGTCGTTGTTGTGATGCACTTGTGGTTGACTCATGTGGCTCGTGCATGTCCTTGCCCGGAACAGAAGACCCAAAACAAAGAGGATGTTAAGCAGGATGGGACGTGCAAGGCCAGCGTCTTCGCGCTGAATTTGCAAGTAAACACTTCAAGAATTGAATAGCGCAGCGGGACACTTCCGCTCTACGCACTTAAGCCTTTTTCCACAAGCAAATTCGAAGCAAAACATGAACGGATTCGGGGGCTTTCTCGTGTAATCTATGGTTTTCTGAGTAGTCTTGAAAGTACGTACCTAGGAGTGGGCAATTTCTAGAATTGGCTCACATGTGTTACAAAAACATCAAGACACATTTTGAGTAGGCTGGTGGGCCCAGAAAGAACGCAGCTGGGACTGGGATTCCTGGTGGAAATGATACAGGACAAAAGCTGATAAAAGTCGCCATTTTAAGAAATTGATGATGGCAAACCTATCTCTCATTGAACCGAAGGCTGTCACCTACTTGGAGCTACTTACTGTTTTTGCGTCATTACTACTGACGTCTTCTACATCTCCTACTTTTGAGTCTACATCCACAGGTAGTGGACCTCTTCCGGCTAAAAGTTTCAAATTTTGAATCAGTCCGCTTTTTGGTTTTCGATAAAAGAAGATCATCATGAGCTGTTTGCTCCGAATCCGCGGAATCTCTGCATCCGTAGAAGTATTGAAGCAATACATTAAAATAAACCGCTGGTAGATAGCAGCTTCGGCTGTGCTCCTCCTACGCTTAAATTTATCTGTTTCCCACCCACTATCATCCATACAACTTAACACCCACTTCGTACAGTGAAACATCTACCCCTACCCAAGCCAGAACTTATGAACCACGTCTAACCATCTCCTTTTGTTTCAGATAACGTCCTACCCCACCGACTGTATCCGCCACTCTCATCGCCATACTGAGTCTCCTGCACGTAGACCAGACACAGAACCACAGACGCTACACTTCAATAATTCTCTCAATTCTCTCTTCCTCAACGCTCGATCGCGGGTCCTCCGAGTATTCACAAGCAATGCAGCGAAGTCAGAAATCGCACCCGACAGAATTCTCTTGTTTTGTTATCCCTTCTCTGTTACGTTTGACTTCCTCAAAGCCCCCTCCCCCGACCCCCTCCCCCTGTTCGTGCTTTATCACAGTACTGATGTGACCACTTGTCGCGCGGGTATACGGTGGTGTCCTGGCTGCCTATACCTGATACAATATGCATTATTTGTAGACTGATTTATCTCAAAGAAGTTATATTTATAATCGATGTTCTAACGTTAAAGAATGAAGAATTGCGCCAATGAGTGTATCCAAGAAAAAAGTCATATTTTATTTGGAAAGATCTCCAGCGTTGTTATGTTATCATCATGACCCTACGAACGTCTTGAAATGCATTAATTCTGCGAATATTATTGTTATTGGAAATAAATTATTTATACTTACATATTGAAGTTCCCGGAACAGCTAGAGGGAGCACGTGGACAGGGTGACACGGAAGGCGTCGATTGGAGTGCAACAGCGCGTCAGGACATTTGTTATACTTCACGCGAGGTGGCAAGAATCAAGCGTGTTTAGAAATGAATTATGGTAAGTATTTGGCCAGGAGATCCATTTGGAAGGAAGATTTCACTGTTAACTAGTGCGGTTCACACTGTGGATGTTTCCCATCGCTGAACAACTTACGGTGAACAAGAAAAACTGTTCCTAAGGACGGTCAAGGCTTATCTTGGTCTTGTAACAAAGGCATTCGCTCAAACATAGCCTAAAGTGGTTCAGAAGCCATGTAAAGAGAATGGTCTTTCGCATGCTGTACTGGTTGTCCTTCACCGTCGCCTAACAACTGTATCCGTTGCATTCCAGAATCCCGACTTAGCACTGTGCAAAACACAATCCTAGCCACTTAAGCGAGCCTCCCCAGGGCCAATCAACAATCTTTGTCCGAAAAAGTCTGCAAGATGGACGCGCTAACTCAATCTGGCAATCTCTCGGCCGCTTAATTCCGCGGACACCAAAATTCCCAAATTCTATTATCGCCGGCCTTGGAGCTTCTTCCTGCTGCCTAGCTCCATGAATAGGACTACATGGCTAATCGACCGTCTCCCGGCCCTTAATTGTTGGTGACGGCCGCCAACTGATTTACAGCACCTCGTCGCGGAACGGAAAGCTGCCAAACAGAGCTGTCTTCGTATCAAAGGCTGCGACATCTAATTAAGAATGCTCTAAATAGGCTTCGTTGCCGTCGCCAACGGCCGCCACTTCCCCTTTCGCGTGCTCATAAACAATAACAGCCTCGGCGGTGGCGCTGGTCACAACACGACAACAACGCGTGCGCGCCACTCGCGAGGCTAATGGCCAGTGGCCAGTGCCTGGTCGTGACATGGCAACAATTCGATGCAATCGAACGCCATCGCCGCTACCCTTGAGAACAACAATCATCGGATGCTGTCGCCCATGGGAAAGAACGGGGACTGTCCGGAAGTCGCTCGCTTAAAAGTCCCGTGGAGGAGATGACGATGGGCGACAAGAAGGTGGTGTATATGGTGGCCACCACCAGCTTATGCACGCTCTAGGGAGATCAGCAGCAGAATGGTGCACAGGAGAAGCTTTTAAGCGTCCTTAGGAGAAGTGCCAATGTTACCACATTTCAGCTATCACCGGTATACTTACATTTTGGACCACACTTTTTGCAACAATAAAGAGAACGTAAATCCGCAGGCAACGACACTAACTACGATTTATAGTGAGGACGCCTCAATCATGCAAAAGAAAGCGACGAACATGTAACCAAGATCCTCTTTTCTACTCTCAAGCTTTTTCCATAGGAATGGGCAATCCGAAAGAAAAAAGTAACTCCCCGGCCGGGAATCGAACCCGGGTCTCGCACGTGACAGGCGCGGATACTCACCACTATACTACCGAGGACATAACGTTGGATCCTACTATCTAATACATGACACATTAACATTCCTCTGCGATAACAATTAATGACTTTCCGACAAGAATTCATGTTACCAAGGACATTTTTTCAGAGAATAAAAATGGAGAAAAATATGAGAAATTTTGTTTGTTGTTGACCCGAGAAAAAAAGTTCTTCCCATGCCGGGAATCGAACCCGGGCCGCGTGGGTGAAAGCCACGAATCCTAACCACTAGACCACATGGGAGTATGTCAACTGTACGACCGGTTTCTACTTGAGAAGGAAGGACAGACGTACCATGCGCTCATCGACGTGTGTGTGTGTGATTCGTCATAATGATGAACACAACTTTATTTAGTCATATTTCCAAATATACAAGCAATACATATGAAGGGTATTCTTCTTTATTTCGGGTTTGAAGCCGGCTCTGAGCGTTGAAGGCGTCGAATGCATGCTGTTCAGTGCTTGGACTGTTCAGTGCATTCATTATTTGTCAATTGTTGCGAGGGAGGGGAAGATTGTTCAATTGAGAGGAACGGTCGTCGTGATAGTTGATTAAATGTTTCCAACAGGAAGCAAATATGCACATGAAGACGTTCAAATAATACAGTGAAGCTCCGCCTTGCGACACTCGTTTGTTGAGCAGAGTTTCTTCTTCAGCCAGAGGCAGAAATTTCTTATTACAAGGCAGATTATGACCAGAATAAGGATGACGGCAACGACGACTTGAAAGTCCTCATACTGCGAGAGCGAAAGCATGGTGACCGTTCGGGACTAATTACGAAAGGAAGACTGGTAGATAGGAACGGCGGTGCTCGAGAGGGCAGGTCAGTTTCGCAATTGTTCTCGAACTGTTAAAGCAAACAGTGATGTCGTGGGGGTGGCGCGAAGTCCTTGGAGAGCGCAACGTGGGCAGGTTGCACCTAAATTGTGGTCATTCCTGATGGACTGCATTCCATTGATGAAATGATGTCATATCTGCTAGCAAGCCGGTAATACTGAAGGGCCTGAAAACGTTTTTAAAAGCTTCAATTTTCTTCCTCTATACTGGTTCGTTCATATTGACTTGTTTCCCAGATATCTTGATTCCTATTGACAATCCATCTTGACGTTTTTTCTGATCAACAGGCAAACGAAATACTATGAAATTGCCGCCGACCGCTATCCACTGATCGCCGTAAGAACGGACCCTAATATACTCGGCAACTCACAAGTAAACAACTCGGCGGTTACTACACTCCGTTCAGAATTTAAGTAGCTTCACAATAATGAAAACTAACACTTCCGTGAGGCGCTTAATCTACTGAGTCGCCAGAATTCGTTGTCCTAGTGTGACTCATTGTCCCAGTGCTCGACTATGGCCGTATTTCTGGTGATTCAAGACGATCGCATTGACGACAAGGATAGCAACATTAACTACAAGGAACACTGGCAGCTTTCCAAGAACATAACGTGACAATCGCAGGTTAAAACGTCGTCACCCTAATGATCGAGGAGTCTGTTTTGCCTTATACCGTTTTTCTGTACTCAAGAGCAGAAAGAGAACATGCAACATTAGGAAATGTGCTGAAGTGGAACCGGTTTGCTTTGTCAGAACATTTTATTTAGTTGTCCTGTGGTTGCGTTGTACATAGTTTGCAATACAAAG
The DNA here is from genome assembly GCA_016648015.1 of Steinernema khuongi. NCBI lineage: Eukaryota > Metazoa > Nematoda > Chromadorea > Rhabditida > Steinernematidae > Steinernema > Steinernema khuongi. The sequence goes on from JADLIF010001251.1 coordinate 83,161, forward strand.
GGTCAAGACTATAAGTAAAGAGATTTAATCAATCTCAACATCACCTTCTCCGATCAAGGTACAAGCACGCGGTAGATGAAAAAGAGCCCGAAATTGATCTATGGACGAGACAGCTCCTACGCTTTCACTTGCGAAATGTCTCTTCTTAACAGCCCGCCCAACTCGCTTATGCGGGCAGACCCGTCCTACTCGTTATCGTCGGCTGGCATAACCAGTCATACTCTGTTCCTGTAATCTTGAAGATCATCTAATGTACTCCCACAGGATCGCCGGCGCAGATTCCGCATTTGGAAGCGCTCTCGCCGCCATCGTCGTAGTCCTCATGGTTATTTACCTTATTGTCGACCTCTACAAAATGTTCGCAAAGAAGAAAAAGATCAATCCGATGCAGGCGACGTTGCAGGCTCCTTTGATGGTTTGAGTGAGCTGCAGGGGAAGAAAATGTACATATCTTACAAGCATGCTTTTATTGTTATGTTCAGCCAACAGCAAATATATATTTTGGACGATTTTCAATGGTGACCCGTGATCACTTTCCGTGACTTTCGTTGATCGAAATTTGTGCTATAGAGTTATCCTATCCAAAACACCCTTCAAAATGCTATCCAATCAGTTTGATACATTCTGCGGTATCAAAAGGAGCCAACTGCAACCAACTGTGAAGTGCTTGTCAATTGCTAGAAAAGGAACATTGGGCAAACAGATTGTTTTTCAGCAAATTTACAAACTGATAGGTATGCCTTCGGCTGCCAGATTTGCCAGAAGACGGCAGAATCGTCCTTATCACAAAATCATTCAGTAAGCTCAATGTGCCTAACGTTACGTAAAGTCATCAACTGTCCACTTCCCAAGACTCTTCCATTTGTGCCTCCTTCTTTATTTGAACCTCAAAATGAACAATACATACATTTCAGAAATTGGTAATTCTCAGGGATTGCATATCACAGCCTATCCTCTTCTATTACAAGTCAACAATCTGCTCCACGGGTCTGATTCTTCTGTAAATGCGATGGACGCGCAGAATAAGAATCATACTAATACCACAGAACGTCAAGATGCTAGCAACAAATACCGCCAGACATTGAAGCAGGATGAATAAAGTCTCCTGTAAACTGTCCATCCTGACGCAAGGCAACTACTTGGATAGGCCTTAGAAAGCAGGAAATTTAAGTGTCATTGGCAGAACCCTTTTCTATTTGTATCGTCTTATCTTTTTTTTACGGAGACAGCTCCTTCACTCTCACTTGCGAAATGTCTCCCTTTCTTAACAGCCCGCCCAACTCGCCTATGCTGGCAGACCCGTCCTACTCGTTATCGTCGGCAGCAGAGGTGGGTTCGGGTCGGGTTGGACCGGGTTCAGGTTGGATACCCGAACCGTCCTGTTTAAGTGAGCTGCAGGGAAAGAAAATGTACATACGTGGTTTTATTGTTATGCTCAACCAGCAGCAAATAAATATTTTGGACGAGTTCAACATAATTCACCGGTGACCCGTGATCACCTTCCGTGACTTCTGCTGGTCGATCAGACGAGGAACTTGGCACCTATTCAATCTACCCTCCAAAATGCTATCCAATCAGTTCGATATGTCCTATGGTATCAAAAAGATGTACAGCCAACTGTGACCTGCTTGCTAAAAAAATCGCTGGAGAAGGAACACTGGGTAAATTTTTTTGTGATTTGTGATACCATTTGTGACTTGTCCTTTATTTGAAGCTCAAAATGAACAATACATGCATTTCAGAAATTGGTAGTTCTCTAAGAATGCATATCACAGCCTATCTTATTGCATTACACGTCGGAAATTGTACCATTATGCTACACGTCGACAATCTGCTGATCCACAGGCCTGATTCTTCTGTAGGTGCGATGGACGCGCAGAATAAGAATCATACTAATACCACAGAAGGTCAAGACGCCAGCAACATATACTGCGAGACACTGGAGCAGGGTGAATAAAGTCTCCTGCAAAGTGTCCATCCTGTCGCAAGGCGACTACTTAGGAGAGGCGATCGAAATCAGGAAATTGAGCTAGCGGCGAAAGAACAGTCTTCCATTTGTATCGTCTTATCTTCCTTTGGCGTTGTTTACGTTGTTAGTGGCATGCCTGTATGTTTACATGCACTCAGGTTTATCTTCTGACGAAATATCCCGCAATTGGTATTTACGAGGAGCTTAATTACTAAAGCCATGCCAGTCAACAAGCTGAAGCATGAAGTTCAAACTTTCTGACCTAGCTTCCGCATTGTTTGTCAGAGCTTGGCTCAGACTAACATGTGGTACTGTAATGGCGTTTTCAGCTCCGTAAACTAGGATAGTTGAGGCCCTATTTCAGTCCAATTTTTCTCCATGATTAAACCAAAGACCACAACGAAATGTATCTAAACTACAATCTTTTCAAGATTTCCAGACCTATGGCGAATAAAAGTAGCTTCCCTGTGTGACTTTAGCAAAGGTTTCGTGCTTATATTTACAGCTTAAAATAACATGTAATACATGGTCTTCAGTCATGACATCGTTTTCTGGAAAGAAGAAACAAGCGATGTTTTCCTCTTCCTGACTAAAATAGCGTAGTGGACGACGGCACAAAGGGTTGTGTAAAGGGACGTAATCGGTCCCAAGACGTCGAAAGTGTGTATGATACAGATGTGTTCCATGAAGAGGCCGAACACCACCATAATGACAAATTCAACGGCCATAGAGTAAATGACGATTTTGTTAGCCTAAATGTCCCAGTTAAATTATTATAAAATATGCTTTGGCTTGCCTTCCGAACGATGTTGGTAAACACAGTCACAACTTCGACCTTGCATTGTAAGGTGAACTGGTTTAAGTATATCAAAAAGACTCCAGTTATGATCAGCCCAACTGTGAAGAGGCCTATTGAAGAGAGCTGAACTGCTACAAGCACAGGGCTGTCCACCAATTGGATGAAGTTGGAACCAGGCGAGTCACGGCGATACAGAAAATAGATTGCCATGCAGGAAATAGAAGTGCAAAAGGCCAGGAATATAGCCGCGCTTTCATTCTTTCGTGCCAAATACGCCGAGTAGTTGACAACTGCTAGCAGAGCGAAGAGCCTGTCCAAGGCGATGAAAATGTTGAGCATTCCCAGAGCGGCGATCAAAGATTGTTGGAAGCTGCTGGATAGGAAAATCCAATGACGAGAGATGTCGATACCTAAACGGCAATTTTAACCAAAGGCAGCTAAACAGCATAAACCGTAATGCCCAATTTGATGTTACGTTAAAGAGATAAACATGATTCCCAATTGTCGTTAGATAGTGCTATGATATACCTTGCAGTACCAATAGGGCAGAAGACGAATACAGAATTGCCGAAAGAGCAAAGAGGTTCTCCAACAAAATCTTGACAGTGATCATCGAGAGATGCTGGCTTTTCCTCTTAAACGCCAAGTGGAGAAGGACGGCGCCATTGAGCAATACAGTGAACAGACACACGCCAATGTTGGCAACGTAGATTGCTTGTTCTAAAGCCATCCTGGAATATGCTCACATAATTTTGGTACAAACTTAATGACTGAAGTAGCTTTTAGTCAGGGTTGCTTATTGTTGAGAGAAGGTGTAGAAATGGAGGTCTTAACTCTACATGTCCTGGGTATCACGAGCTAATAATGACCGAGCGCATCAGTGCACAACCAAGCATTATAGGCTGAACTTTGTGACCAACACTACATAGCTGCTCAATTTCTGAAAGTCACCAAAACAAAACTAATCGTAGGCTTCTCCTCTCAAGTGTGTCCGAGAATAATTAGAGTCACAAATTTCATTTGTCAAAGAGAACCACTAGGACACTTTGTAGTGGAAGTGCGGTGCAGAATGAGCGCGAAAAACATTCTGCTTTAGAAAACCACAAATTTAGAGCTCTACCTACAATCCTTGAAAGTGCAGACATACAAAATTAGAAACGTAGAAAGGTTAGTTTTTAAATGTCAGCGGCAGCGAAGGAAGTCAATTAGCAAATGGTTATCGGATGTTGCAAAGAGAAACCGCATCAAAACCGAATCACACGTGGCCAAGCAGAGTTAAGAAGTAGGTCCTAATCATGGCTATGTGTAATGAACTAACAGAAGGACTCAAGGGAAAGCACAGTCGGGACCCTAAGACCATCCGATGAGCGCCAGAATCTGAAATGCTTGACAGATAGAAGATCCTATCTGAATACCTTATAAATGAGTCGACAAGAGCCGCGCAGTATTGTTTTGAAAAGCTCTCCCTTCTCCGTATTTCCAAAACACCGAAACCCATAAGTACATCGCTAGGCGTAAGCTTACATTGCAAAGGACATAAAGGGGCACGGGAAAGATGTTCCTTTGACGTGCGTGGTTGTGGTGTTAAATGCCGCTAGACGTTCCAGCACTTATTAGGGGACTCCAACTTTAGTACAAGCAAAATATCATGCGTGCTTTGGGTGAAATCGTTGTCTGTCTCGAAGAAAAGTTATCCTCATAAGTAGGCTTGTCGAACTCTTCAAAAATCTCGAACACGCGGAACGACTCAATTCGTGAAAAGTCAAACACGTTTGATTCAATTCGATTCAATTTGACAACCCTATTCATAAGTGGTGTCTTGTTTAGGATGGATTTGGGCATAATATGTACACCACGAAAACACACACAGAACACAGTACTGGCAGTAGAACGGGTAGATAGAGACGCTCCGCATGTACTACACTCATAGAGATTATAGACACAACAATAAGTCTAGACAGACAATGACAGGTCATAAAGACAGTGATGATTACCGCGGATAGATTGACGATTACACTCCGTGGTGAGATAACGCTAATGCTAATTGTCATGGGTCAGCCCAAAGACTATGCAACTCAAACTCGAATGCAAAGGTCAATAAGTTGGAGCGTCATTTTAATTGCTTCTAAATCTGGTCAGTGCATTTCAACCTATATTCGATAGAAATAAACCAACAAAGGTGGACTATCCGCCAAAAAGTTTCGGGTACCCGGATCCGGATCCGATCAGGCCCGGAAGATCCGACCCGATCCCAGCTCTGGAAACCAGCTATATGTAGTGGATTTGTGTGATGTGCCATGCTGTGCATCTTTGTTAATTATGCATATACTTTACTAGTTGCTGATGTTCTTTGTAAGAGGAGATGAGTTCCCCAGCATTCAAGGTTCACATGACTGGCTTACAAGGCATTTATTTGCAATACAACGGACCATCAGTATGTATACAGTAACGACCACAGTTCTCCATTTCTATCGATGACCACTTTGCGTTATAGCAGACTTCTGTGTGAGGGTTCGAAACAGTTTCATCGACCTTCTCCTATATGGCTTGGTGACTGCAATAGTAATCAGAGTAGAGATCAAAGGATAAACCGAAGCACTGATCGAGGCATATCTGAAGATCAGGACAATGAATCCCTGCGCCTCACTGGCACCAACGATGAAATATGTGGTCATAATAGAAGTGAGCGGCAAAAGGTCGAGGAAAACCACAAGAACCACCAGTGAGAAAAAGTTCCTTCGCACAGATTTTACGAGTCGAATCGTCTGCGCTGACGTCACAGAGTCTCCGTTATTCAATTTGCATCCTATTTTAAGGAGCAGGTAGATGGAGAGACCAGTATAAGCGATCATGTAGCCGACTGCTGTGCCACCGTAGATGTAGAAGGCAGCTCTTGGTGAGAAGTCCAAGCAGACGTCATTGACATACACAGCAAGCTGACTGCACAGTAGGAGACAACCGGGAAACAGAGTAAAGAAGATAGCGAAAGGGACCATTTTCATGGACTTGTGAAGGTGGACTTTGTGAGGCCAGCAGATCAGGGTAACTGCATAGAGCAGAGCTAGCATAAGCAGCTGCCATTGTCCAAAGAGGCAGATATTAAGAAACCCGTGTAGTGCAGGGACGAACCTGTCTCCAAGGTAAGTACTTGGGAAGCAAGCGACATAGCCGTTGAATGAAAACACAGGCAAGAATACGTTGTAGTCGATGGTCATTAGCACGTTGCAGGCCGAAGTAGCCAGCAAGTACCACCGATAAACGCTCATGTTCGTTGACGAGCACCTCAATATAAGGTACAAAAAGTAGGATTCGAGGACTACATCCAAACAAGCCGCTACATGGCATGTTAGCTTCACATCGAATTCAGTGAGCAGCATAGATATGTTCATGGCTCCCGTGAAACTAATAGCTGAGATGTCGTGTTTTCAATGCCAACGGTCTTCGCCGCAGGTGAGAATTACTCATGACGGAAGGCAGCCTAATCCTATTAATCAGCATAATTAAATATCGAACTGTTTTCGGTCCAGCGTGAATGGTTAGTGTTGCAAAGCCACGTTGTTCTTTGTGGAAATTCGCGGAAACTCCATAAATATCAGTTTTCGTCAATGAATCTCTGCGTTATAAATTTATCATCAGATAATCATAATCATTTTGGTGAAACCAAAAGTGACATTCTCTGGTAAGATGTTAGATCTTCGCGCCTCCAATCACACCGTTGAGGGCGTCCAATCCAACGTTGCCAAGGTTGAGTCCTCCGGCCACTAAAGAAGCCCTCAGAACAAGAAGGGTAGCAAGAGAACTTACGAGCTCCGAGGAGAGATCCGACGAGGTGAAGAAGGGCGCCGACGAGGGTGAGCAGGTTGCCGACGGTGAGTCCAAGCCCTCCGAGGGTGGCGTTGAGTCCGGGATTGGCGACTCCGAGGCCGAGACTCGACAAGAGGTTGTTGAGGAGATTGTTCTCAGCAGAGGGAGAAGACCCGGCAGAACTGTTGGAGGAGGAAGAAGGCACAGAAGGGGCGCCTCCGAGCACTCCACCGAGGGAGGGAAGTCCGGGGAGAGAAGGCAGCGAGGGAGCCGCGTTCTGGGCGAGGCCAAGGGCGACGGCGGAGAGGAGGACGAAGAAGGCGAGCTTTCCGTTCATCTTGGCTGGAGTGGACCGGAGGGACGATTTGAAGTGAAGCCTCTGGTGTTCGGTCGTGCTTTTATAACGCCCCACCTTCGGTCCATTGCCAGGTTCCGCTCGTGATTGTTTTCGTAAATGCCCTCTGATAATCCTATATTGCATTATCACGAGTTAGAACAAGGAAATGTGCCTTTGTTCTTCCCCTGTAGCAACAGTTAGTGCTCGCTGCTTATGCATATGGTGTGCTGGTTTGAGACCCGTGACTGAATAAAGCAGGATTGCGGGAGTGCATCCACGAAAACAGCCATGGACAGGAGATCGCGCTGAACCCCGAAACCGAGAGGTTATAAAATGAAGGCGATGCGAAGACCGAATCACTTCAAATCGTCCACTCCGGTCCACTGCAGCCAAGATGAACGGAAAGCTCGCCTTCTTCGTCCTCCTCTCCGCCGTCGCCCTTGGCCTCGCCCAGAACGCGGCTCCCTCGCTGCCTGCCCTCCCCGGACTTCCCTCCCTCGGTGGAGTGCTCGGAGGCGCTCCTTCCGCGCCTTCTTCCTCCTCCAACAGTTCTGCCGGTTCTTCTCCCTCTGCTGAGAACAACCTCCTCAACAACCTCTTGTCGAGTCTCGGCCTCGGAGTCGCCAATCCCGGACTCAACGCCACCCTCGGAGGGCTTGGACTCACCGTCGGCAACCTGCTCACCCTCGTCGGCGCCCTTCTTCACCTCGTCGGCTCTTTCCTCGGAGCTCGTAAGTTTTCTTTATACCCTTCTTGTTCTGAAGACTTCTTTAGTGGCCGGAGGACTCAACCTTGGCAACATTGGATTGGACGCCCTCAACGGTGTGATTGGAGGCGTCAAGATCTAAGATCTTGCCACCAGAGAATGTCACTTTTGGTTTCACCAAAATGATTATGATTATCCGATGATAAATTCATCATGCAGAGATTTGTTGGTTACCGGGAAATTAAGGGAAGTGCTAGCAGCATAAGGTAGGAGGCATAAAGTAAGAGGCCTCTATCTAAATTGCGTTTATTTGTCGGTAAGATTAAAAATCAACAAGGCTTTACGGCAGCATTGCACTACATACTGTTGGAGCCCGGATGCTCTGGAGAAACGCTGTTCGTGTACTTGAATAACGACTTATCACATCTCAGCACCTTCGCCAATCTTCGGAGAAGCCGATAAACGCACATCCTGTAAGGAGTAATGAATCCCACAGTGACGACACAAGTAAGAATTCCGTCCATGAGTGAAATCTTCATCGCCACCTCGCCCACGGGAACCAGTGACGGGTGTTCCAAGAAGGCAAGCACCAAAGTCACCGCAAAAGGGATTCCGTCGAACAGAAAGGGAAGAATGAGGAGTGAAATCAAATTGGCAGTTAGAAGTAGTTGAAGCCGATAAGTGCGTGTGGTCATTATAGATCGCTGCGTTCTTAGGAATTTCACACAGAGGAAGGTCAGAACGGTCATGGAACAACAGGAGGGAGCGTAGATAGCACAGCAGATCGCCACAAACAAGTAAACCTTGGAGGGCACTTCATGGTTTATGCAAGCGTACAGTGTGCCACCAACACGTTTTTCAGTCATAATGGTAGCGGCTTCCTGTGCCATCAAGAAGCTGACGACCAAACTTGTCGCATGTATTGCAATCCAGAACAAAATTCCATGATGTGACGATAACTTGGAGATGACGTTGGGATGGGCCAGCTGGCAGTAGCGGTAGAAGAAGCAGATGACAAGTGAGAACATAAAATTATTGACGATGATGATCATGATGGCCAGATTTGCGTGGAGATCGTACGGGAACACGACGCTTGCCAAACCGTCCAAGGCGAAGCAGAGCGCGTGGTCAATGACATCGATCAGAGGCACACGAAATGACTCCAGCCAGATGAGCCAGAGGAAGAACCAGAAGGAGTAGTTCAGCAAAGTGTTACGGTATATGTGAAGTTCGGGTGGAGACTGTGTAGCGACTATACACAAGTAGGGCAAGGCGATGAACAGTTGAAGAATGTTAAGTGCGGTGGCTAACATGAAGTGGGAATTCTCTTTCTAGGGTGTCCGGCGTAGCACCTACCGCTTGTTTATTTGAAACAGTAGGAAATAACAGAGATTTAGTTAACCTATTCAAATAGCAGGTGATGTGTTCCGGTTGTACAGCTTTGATATTTCTCGGAAGCGGAAAGAAATGCGAGAGTTTGTGACGAGAGGCGTATGTATGTGAAAACAGCATTAATAGCTAATGTGCAAAAACAGATTAGCGTTAGTCAATTACTGGTTTATCGTTGCAGTGATACTTTATTGTTGTTCAATTGTTACTCAACAATGTGACCGTAGAGTATTTAGATCTTCGCTCCTCCGACCACACCGTTGAGGGCGTCCAATCCAACGTTGCCAAGGTTGAGTCCTCCGGCCACTAAAGAAGCCCTCAGAACAAGAAGGGTAGCAAGAGAACTTACGAGCTCCGAGGAGAGAGCCGACGAGGTGAAGAAGGGCGCCGACGAGGGTGAGCAGGTTGCCGACGGTGAGTCCAAGCCCTCCGAGGGTGGCGTTGAGTCCGGGATTGGCGACTCC